>QRDG01000331.1:821861-1013104 GCA_012064385.1 Puccinellia tenuiflora
CCATTGCCACCATGTCCTTTGTTGCCCTCCTCCTGGTCCTTGGTTTTGTCTGTGGCAGCGTGCTTATTAGCACCCGCCATGATTTCACCAATTGTAAGGGGAATACCTTGATTCAGGCTCTCCTTCATGCGACCCAGCTTCAAACTCAAGGGATTGTAGCTGCAGTTTCTCTCCATCGCCATCAGTACTGAAACCGGTGGGAGTCCTTGTGAGGAGTTAATGATCTTCGACACCCGCTTCATCCAATGCCTTGCTGACTCGCCTTTCCTCTGAACAGACCGCTCCAAATCCTCTATGGTATTAAGTTTTTTGCATGTGCCCTGGAAGTTCTGAATAAAGGCCGCCTTCAACTGCTCCCAAGAGTTGATTGATCTAGGAGGCAAGTTACGCATCCAGACTTTGGCTGCTCCCTCCATCATAAGATACATAAATTTAGCGCACAAATTACCTGTGGCATTGCGAATACTCATCGCCATCTCATAGGTACCTAACCAAGAAGTCGGGTCCATATTGGGCTCATAATTTGGAACCTTGCGCGGCTCCTTGAAGCTGCTGGGGAAGGACTCGGACCTGATGGCATCTGACAGGCACTCTGGTCCTGTTAATGAAGGAGAAGCACCGGGAGAAGTCACCTCTGTGTGCACCCGGGTTGGCTGAGGCTGGTTAACTGCACCAGCTAGGGCTCTGTCCCTCTCAGCCTCCCGAGCCCTAGCTGCCTCCCTTTCTCGTCGCTGTCTTGCTTCGTCAACCACCAACTGAGCTCGTGAGGCAGTTGGTCTGTTTGCCCTGTTCCTTTCCACTTCACGGCGCCTTGCGCTTGTGGAGTTGGCCGGGTGGGACTCGTCGTGCCGACTCCTCGTGCGCGAGTTGAATGGTGTTGAGTGCAGTCTACTTGCATCTGGAAACGCTGGATAAAGAGCTTGCTGAGTCAATGCTGTCTTCAACATCTCTATAGCCTCGCGAGTCTCCTGACCCGCCGGTCCTTCTGGTACCATGATGTTTTCCAATCTCATAGTTGCTGCATGAACGTTGTCCATTGGATTGGAATAATGCCCTTCTGGAGTATGGAATCTGTTAGGTTGAGGTCCCCTGCCACCTGTTGCTCCACCTCCGACTCCTCCTTCAGGTGGTGGTCCATTGTTGCCATTGCGCCGGGTCCTTCCGGGGGTGGTGGTGGTGGTGGTGGTGGCAGTGGTGCTCCTCCTCCTGCGGCGCCCCCTGCTGCCGCTGAACTCCCTAGTCCGGCTCCTGTGCCTGAACCATTGGGTGTGTTGAACAAAGTGGTTGGATTTATGTTGACTCCATCACGTAGGCGACTCCTGGCTCTGCGATGCTGAATTGAAGTGAGCTCCTCGCGGCGACTCCGCACGACTTGAGCCTCAGCTTGCACTCGGGCCCGCTCTTCTGCCAATCTACGATTTGCCTCTGTGATTTCTGTTAATTGTCTCTCTAACGCAGCACGAGCGCTGGCTAACTCAGCCGCACGTTCTGCTGCGTTACTTGCGTTGATTTCCTTGGTCAGCAGAGTCGGGTCGAACTGACTTCCGCCGTTTCCAGACATGTAGACTCCCACGACGCTGGCGCGTACTGGCGACTCCGCATAATCCTCCTCCTCAATACCATACCCAAGCCGATCTTCGAACAAGGGCAAGATGGATTCTGAATCGGCGTCGTAATCTGGCTCCATACATGGCTCTGCCAGCGACTCCTCTTCATTGTTGATGACAACTTGTTCCTCTAGTTCAGCAATGATGCCGACTTCTGATGTGCCGACCGACTCCTCGCCGTCGGACTTGACAACAACTGTAGGTTCTGATACTGATTCCGCCAAGTTAGCACGAACTCCTGACGTGCAAACCATGCCAACGAACACGTTGATTCCTCCGAAGACAAATTGATAGCCCTCGTCGACTTCCTGCATCTCCGGAGTCCAACCGGAGTCGCCGATCTCGGTTTCTCCATGCTCATCAGTGTAGACTCGCCCGATGGCGAGTTTCTCCATGGCTCGGCGAGCTGCTCCCACGATCTCAACTCCTTTCATCATAGGCCCCACGGTGGGCGCCAACTATCGTGGGGTTGTCACGGCGAGTTCTTCCTCAGGGAAGATGAGTTCTGGGGCCATTGATGATCGAAGTACATAGGAGTTGTTACTCTCACCAAGGGACAAGGATTTACCCAGGTTCGGCCCCTCTTGATAGAGGTAAAGACCTACTTCCTGCTTCTTTGTTATTGCTTGGTACTAGATCTCGATTACAAGGTTCCGACTCCTCTGATTCAAGAGTCGGCGACTTCTCTCTGGTGTTCTAGGGATTCTCTCCAAGCTTATCGATCTAAGGTCCAGGGCCCTCCTTATATAGGTGGCCGGGTCCCTGGACTTACAACTTGTACCGAGTCACAATCTAACACGGAGTCCTACTCTAGGTCTTGTCCTTCCAAGTTAGAACTCCGGGTTGTACTAGGACTCCTCTCTGGCGGGTCCCTTCTCCACACGGGCCTTGGACGGCTTGTCTCCAGCCCAACCCATGTGACTTGTCTCGTGACTCGGCTTTGACCTTCTTGGTCTTGGCGGGTCTACTTTCCGGGTCCATGGGCCTACCTATAAAGTATCCCCCATCACACGCCATGGCTCCCAAGCGCTCCAAGGCAGTTTCCAAGGCCAAGGCCTCCACGTCCAGCCGGACGATCGACATCGCCACCGCGGCCGCCGCTGCCGCCAAAACTTCCACATCGAAGCGCTCGATCTCCGCCGATTGGGGAGGATCTACGATTACAGCCGAGCAACTAAAAGCGCATCGGTTAGCTGGTCTTCTTCCGTCCAATGTCAAGGCTCGAGCCCCAGGGGATGAAGTGGTGCCCTCTCCCGCGAAGGATGAGGTCGTGATCTTCTCCGAGCACCTATTCCGCGCTCACGCCCCCGGGTAACCTATTCTTCCGCCAGCTCCTTGATTTCTACAAGCTGCGCATTCACGATTTGGCACCCAATTCCATTCTTACACTCTCAAACTTTGTCACCCTCTGTGAGGATTGCCTCCAAATCGAGCCATACCTAGACCTCTGGCTCGAGCTCTTCTACTGCAATCCTCAACCTGAGACCTCTGGGGGCCCTCTTCTTCAGTGCGGCGCTGTTGCTCTTCAGCGTCGCCTAAACTCTGTCTTCCCCAAGCCTGTCTTTCCCAACCGTATCAAAGATTGGCACAAAACTTTCATCTATTGCTTGGACACATCCCCTGCAGATGAGCCCCGTCTCCCACTGTTCTCTGAGGATCTCTTAGAAGCGACTCCTCTTATGAAAGCTAGGTGTTCAGAGGCCGCTCGGCCCAAAGTCGAGTCCTTGATCACCCGAATTCAGGCTCTCTTGTCCCACAACCTGGAGAACATGGATTTGGTGCGTTGCTGGACGACTTGGAGAATCCAGCCGCTGAGTCCTAGGACTCGGCTTATTTGCGAATACACATGTTGCGTGACCAATGACCTCCGGATAACGGAGAAGCTGTCAGATGGCCCTGAACTCGGCCGGTTAATCAAAAAACTAACAGGCAAGCCAGTAAAGGACCAAGTACATTTTGGTATTCAACCCTTCTGCTCCACCAATCAAGCTCCTGCTGTAAGTATTTTACTTTGTTTCATTTTCAACTGCTTTTCTCTATCTCATTTGCTAACTTATTCTTTCTGACTCTTTTACAGCTAACTGACTCCTTCTGGAAGCCAGCTTCTAAAACTGCAACTGAGGCTGAAGCTAAGGTTGAGGAGGAGACTCCTGTCACAGAGCAAACCACTGTGGCAGAAGATGTTGACGATGATGCTAATGAGGAGTCCTCTCAAGGGGCTCCTGTTGAAGAAGATGATGATGATGATGAGGAGTCCTCTCCGGAGGCTCCTGTTAAAGATGATAATGATGATGATGATGAGGAGTCTTCTCCGGAAGCTCCTGTTACTGAGCAGGAACATGTGGCTTCAAGTCCTGCAACTGCCCAGCCAACCTCATCTTAGGAGTCCTCTGGCGCGAAGAGCCGCTCCTCATCTCCCCCAGCCCCCACCAGGAACGGGTCTCGAGTGGCTGTCCCAAAGGTACCCCTCTCTCGAGTCCTTGGATCAACCAGCTCCATTGCTAAACTTCAAGAATCTACGCAGAGCATTATTGCTGCTAGGAAGAGGAAGCTGCGCTCTGACGGCCCTGCAGAATCCCCTGATCCTCTGCCAGTTTCTCATCAATGGAAGTCGACCTCTCCTCCTGAAAAGGCTGACTCCTATCATTCTGGCATGTCCATGCCTTCTTCTGACTCTCAAGCCTCCTTGGACCTTGAGACTAATACCGGGTATGACTCCTTAATTTGCTTGTACTCATATAACTTCTGTATTTCCTTTTCATGGAATTTCTGCTGACTTCTAACTTTAACTGTTTCAGGGCTCGGCCTTGTCTGAATGTCGCCAAGCTCCAAAATATGACTGATGTCACATCATCCCGTGGAACTGTCCCTCCGTCGACTTCTCAAACGACGAGCACAAGGACGGCTCCTTCTACACCTGCATCTGCAGGTGTCACAATTACTACAGCTCCCACTATCCCCGAGTCTCTTTCAAAGACTCCGGGGCCGACTCCACTAGCGGTCCAATCCTCCTCTGGGACTGAGATTCCCATGACCGTGCTGCAAGCATCTCCGGCTCCTCAACAGGCGGCTTCTACTGCTCAGCTCAACAAGCCAGCCAAGTCCTCCATTGATTATAGCCGACTTCGTGTGGCTGACAACAAATCCTTTTCCGAGGCTTGGATAGAGGCTATCGAGCTAAATGATCAAGCTGCCAGATTGAAGGATGATGAGCAACTGGCCCTTAGGTCTCTTCAGATGATTCATAATGTAAGTTTTCTGACTTCTAGTCTTTGCACTCTATGAAAGCCTCCTATTGCAGTAGCCCCCAAGCACCTTATCTGTGGTAACTTTTAGCTAAGATAGGTGCTTTGCTTTGATCTTAATTGCTGTGTAGAAAAACTTGCACACTGTAGCCCCCAAGCACTGAGTCCTTAGCTCTAAAGGACTCGGGGCTGTTGATTTGATGACTCTTAGGTTCTTGAACCAAAAACTTTTCCACGAGTAGCCCCCAAGCACCGGGTTGTCAGTCTGCGACAACTTGGAGCTACAAATCAATGTAATTAACTGGTACTTAGCTTGTAGAAAAAATTCTTCTCTTTAAGTAGCCCCCAAGTGCCAAGTTGTTAACTTGTGACGACTTGGAGCTGCTAACTTGCTGGCTTGTGACTTGTAAGAGTTGTATCTGGAGAAAAAATCTAACTCCTGAGTAGCCCCCAAGCGCCAAGTTGTTAACCTGTGACGACTTGGAGCTCATGAGTTGTATATCTGACTTGTGAGTCCTGAATTGTGCTTGCAGAACCTTATTTCGAAGATGAAGAGAGATATGAAGGAGCTAGAGGACCAGGTGGCTGCTAGTGCCAGGTCTGCTCAATCTGAAAGGGAGCATTCTCTTCAATTGGAAAAGGACCTACAAACTCTGGCTGCTGAGCTGGAGCAGGTCAAAAAAGAATCTGAAGCTGCCAAGAAAACTGCCCAGAAAGCACATAATGATCTGAAAGCAGTCTTTGACACCTGCCGCAAAGGCATTGGAGCCATGTGCCAACATATATTTGGTAAGTTTGTGTCTTTACTTACTCCTTCTATGCACTGTTCTGAAGTACTTCTCAATTGGTATTCACTGATTTCTTTCTGCAGGATCTGACTCCCCAAAACTTAAGCTGCCTGTTAGCAAGCAACTTCATGAGATGCTGGACCATTGTCATGGGCTACAAGAGGGAGCCCGTGCTGTAGTAAAGTACTTGAATGCTAAGGGCAAGTGCCCCAAAGAGCCTGAACGTCTGGTGGATGAGTTGTCCAGAGCACCAGGGTACATGCACCTCTGGAAGCAATCCTCCTTGAGGAGAGCCTCCATCAGGATCCTTGCCCTAGCCCACAGCTATTACCCCACTGTCTTAGAGCCAGCATTGCTTACTATGGGGAAACCAGAGCAGCATGAAGATGGCACTCCGTTCACCCAGGATGACTTCAAGGCTGAGGAGAAGTTGGTGCGCCCCTATGCTTGTGAGATTCCCAACAAGATGGACCCTGAGGTATGGGTTCATCATTATGACTTGGAGAACAAAAGGGTTGCCCCAGAGACTCCTGCGATCATAAACTTTGGCCGCCCCTCACAGGACTCAGCTGGTGCCCCTTCTTCTACTGCGCTGAGTTCTTCTATCCCGGCGGCTCCTGTTCTTGGCAACCCAACTATTGCAGAGCCTGTACTGAAGACTCCTGCTGCGCCCACTCCTTCAAGAGCTACGACTGGGGACTCCCAGCCTCAAGAAGAAGAGCAGGTACAACACGCAAAGGGCCCAAGAGCTGCTGGTTTCCACATGAAGAAAGTTGCGACCAAGACTCCTGTAAAGCCGACTCATGCCTCTGCTGCTCAAGTTAAGGACAAATCTCCAGCTAAGGACTCCTCAGCTCCAGCCAAGAAGTCGACTCCTGCAAAGGATAATTCCCTTGATGACTTTTAATTATTGTGTAATGATGTGCTGCTGGTGTAAAACTTTTAGTCTTTAGCTATTCTGAATTTGTGCCAATCGGCTTGTAATGACTTGCTTATTTCACTGCGACATTGATATGTCTTATCTATGCAAGTCATTGCTTGGTTCTTATAACCCGTCCAATTTTTCACTGATGAATAAGTAGGCCCTGCATTACTTCTCTTACAGTTTGTGCTGACAAGCTCCCAATTTCTTATGTCCTTAGGATTCATAAGAACTAGAGACAAGTCATGCCTGTAGATTTGCCATATTGTGCAGGCTGCATCTAACTTACTAGCGAGAAAATAAGGAAAAATTCGGCTACTGAGCCAGGTTCAAAGGTCTAAGCTTGACTTTTTTTCCTGAAAAGCAAGCCCCCAAGAACCTTGATGATCAAATATAAAGAATAAAGCGCACTCACTGGGTGACTCGACTAAAGAACTCATATTCAGAGAAGCCGGCTTTATTTCCTTTGATCATAACAATTTGATTACATCTAGGCATGGCTCACTGGGCTCTTTGCCTTTCAACTCATAAAACTATTACAATTTAGCTATAGTAAGGACATAACTGAGCTATGTTCCATGGCCTCTTTTCCTCTGCATATGGGTCTAGTGTGTGAGCTGTGTCAGCTCCTTTTCTTGCACTTGCCGGCTCTCGTACATCCATTAGATAGTACGACCCATTGTGCAAGTTCTTGCTTATAACAAACGGTCCTTCCCATAGTGGAGATAACTTGTGCATCCCTTCCTTATTTTGGACTAGGCGAAGCACTAAGTCACCTTCCTGGAAAGTCCGAGTCCTGATTCTGTGTGCGTGATACCGCTGCAAGTCCTGCTGATAAACTACTGACCTCTCAAGGGCTAACTCCCTTGCTTCTTCGAGTGCGTCCACCGAGTCCTGACGAGCGAGTTCATTCTCTGTCTCGACGTAATTGGCGACTCGTGGCGAGTCATGTAGTAAGTCGCTAGGCAGGACGGCTTCTGCTCCATACACCATGAAGAACGGTGTGAAGCCGGTAGACCTGTTAGGAGTCGTCCTTATACTCCAAAGTATTGCTGGTAGCTCCTCAACCCAACTCCCAGCGGCTCTCAACAAGGGGACTCGTAGCCGAGGTTTAATTCCCTTTAGCAACTCCTGATTTGCTCGCTCTGCTTGTCCATTGGACTGTGGATGTGCCACTGAGGCTAGGTCGAGTCTGATGTTGTTCTCCCCACAGAACTTGGCCATCTCCCCAACTGATAAGTTGGTCCCATTATCTGTAATGATGCTGTGAGGATACCCAAAGTGTGTTGCTATCTTCTTGAAAAGTCTCACTGCTGATGCTCCGTCGACTCTTCTGATGGGCTCAACTTCTATCCACTTGGTGAACTTGTCAACTGCCACTACAAGGATTTGGGTCTATTGCAACAAAAAAAATTGTCGCAATATGTGCCGATTTGTGGCAATATGTATCTATTGCCACAAAATGACTTTCGTTGGCAAGCGTTGCAATAAAACGCATGGAAATAGGCTATTGCGACAAAAAAGAAATTGTGGCAATAAAATGATCTATTGCAACAACCATGAGGGCAGTTGCCACATTTTTCCCTTGTGGCAACACTCACTTGTCTCCACAATTTCGATTTGTGGAAATAGCTTAATGCAACAAGAAGACGAATTGTGGCGATTAATAGTTTGTGGAAATAGCCATTTGTGGCAATAACCTATGCCAACGACCAATGGTTCGTGGCATATACTCTTTCGTGGCAATATGTAATCGTGGCAATAGCCTACGGCAACAACCCTTGTTTTGTAGCAGCAGCCATTTTGCCACGGACCACTAGACTCGTGGCATTAAATTATTGCGACAAACATTCCACTCGTGGCGATAAGCTATTACGACAAGTTAAATTTTTCGTGGCGATAGTCTATTTCAACAAAATTCACTTTCGTGGCGCCACATAGTTATTGCAACGGCCAACTTTTTCGTAGCGAGAAGCTACTGCGACAAGTTAAACTTTTCATGGCGATAGTCTATTTCAACAAAATTGGATTTCGTGGCGCCACATACTTATTGCAACGGCCAGCCTTTTTGTAGCAAGAAGCTACTGCAACAACGTGAAATTTTCGTGGCAATAGTCTGTTTCAACAAAAGTCGGTTTCGTGGCACCACATAGGTATTGCAACGGGCGGAATGTTTGTAGCAAGAAGCTACCGCGACAACTTGAAGTTTTCGTGGCGGTAGTCTATTTCAACAAAAGACTGTTTCGTGGCGCCACATATGTATTGCAACGGGCAGAATATTTGTAGCAAGAAGCTACCGCGACAACTTGAAGTTTTCGTGGCAGTAGCCTATTTCAACAAAGCTTTGTTTCGTGGCACCACACAGTTATCGCAACGTGCAGAGTAATTGAGGTCACAAGTTATTGCAACAATATAAAGTGCAACCATTAAAAAAAAACAGCAATTCAATTGCAAAATTCAAACGATATGCATAATATGAATATTCATACAAATCATAATTCTCGTAGCAAATATCCAAATATCCATCAAATGAAACTAAAAAAATACATCCATCCTAATTAAGTGCCAAGCCTAAGCTCTACATTATGCAGACTCCAATCCATTTGTAACGTGGTAGTTGAAATTCCGAACGTAGGTGCGTTTGCCTGCTAATTCTCCTTTTGTGTTAGCCCAGCTAATTCCTTTGGATCCTACAATCAAGAACGGAATAAAATTAGCCAACCGAATATTAGAGCAGCCGACAGTAAGAACCTTCAGTCTGGTGGAAAGGATGTCTTGCATTTCTAGATGATTTCAAAACCATGACCACCTGTACTAGAGGTAATGGAAGCATCATTCTACTATGGAATGATAAATGGCATGGGGAACCATTGACAACGCAATTACCACATCTTTACTACAGAGAAAGAACTTCAACATAGACTCATCAGAATGTGTTCTATGTGATGATTGCGTTACTGAATCTTATATGTACCACTGTACCAAGCAGCAACTAGCAACTAAATTATACACAAAATCTGACTACTTGGCATCATTCCTTTTTGAGTTACCAGTAAAAATGTCAAGATTGATGCGATTGGTAAGTCCCAATGTCAAGCAATGGCATCATTCCTTTCACAGTTTCAAAGAACTAATTAACAACAAGTCAACAATTGGGACTTACCATTGCTCTGTATATTCGAGAATTTTGTATGAGGTGATTTGAAGAAATCACATTTGTCCTTGGTCCTGATAAATTGCTATTAGGACTACAGCTTTGTAAGACAGTAGTTTGCAAGCTTGGATTGATATTTTCTTTTTCGGTCCTCTTCTTAAGCACCTGCAAATAGAAGTACATTTTCAGCAATGCAAGTAAGCAAAATAAATCTTAGAAGATGACAACCAAATGACAGTAATTTTGTATGAGGCGGTTTGCAGAAATCACATTTGGTTTTGGTGCTGATAAATTCCTTTTAGGACTAGAGCTTTGTAAAACAGAATTTTGCAAGCTTGGATTAATATTTTCTTTCTCGGTCCTCTTCTTAATCACCTGCAAATATAAGTGCATTTTCAGCAATGGAAGTAAGCAAAATAAATCTTAGAAGTTGACAAGCATATGACAGTAATCACCTGCTGTTGGATTCCCATCTCTTGGACCAGTTTAGCCATCTGTTGCTTGAAGCTTGCCGCCATTTTTCTTTCAAATTCCTGTCTTGATCTAGTCTCTGCTTCCAACCATTTTTCCCTTGCAGCACGCTCTTCGTGTAACATCTTCTCAAGTTCTTCTCTCTCAGCACGCTCCATGTTAATACTCTCTTGCATGTCCGCACGTTCAGTATCTAGTCTACCTTCTAATATGTTGACCTGCTGGATGAGCTCAGAATTTTGCTGCTGGGTTTCTGCTGTAACACGAGCTTGCTCCTTCATCTGCATCCGGAACCTTTCAGAAGCAGTTTGAGGTTTTGCCATGTAACCAAACCCACGAGGCTGTGATGACTTGCATTTCAGAGTTTCTTTGTACGCGGTCTGGAAAAGATTGTTTCTCTCCTCACTTGAGATCGGACCTTGAGTTTCAGTTTCTTTGGTTTGAACCGCTTGACGTGCATTGTCCTAAGAACAAGAAGAAATATTATAGCAACGGCATCAACATTTACCTATAAAATATGAAACAAGAATAACAGAATACATCAGTTTACTCACATAAACATCCTCGGAATCTTTGTTAGACCATGTTCCATTCTTCGTGTGCGTCAGTTCCCACAAAGCAACACAATCTGGCTCTTCTCCAGTTTCCACGTTTCTCTGCAAGTAATATGACAATGAGATGCTTGAAACATGAAACATAGGTAGTAGCTAGGAATACATATTATGTAGTTAAGAGCCATACGCTCTCAAAACTTTTTTGCGAGTACGGTTTTGCTCCACATTTATGTGTTGTCTTCTGTTTCTTACGATTATCAGAATTCTTTTGGCTGCGTTCCTATCCAGTCATTGAAACAAAATATAAACAATCAGGCAAGTCGCGTCATGTAAACACGTAGTAGACAAATTGTGAGCTTATAGATAACCTTAAATTTTGCATCATTGCCAAAGTAGTTGATCAGCCATTCCCACTCTTCTAGTTGTAAATCTTCTGGCACATTAGCCAATCTAGCCTCATCTGTTTTGTATGCCTTGTAAGTGGAGCTTAGAGTTGATCGCCAGCCTCTGTATCGCTCCATCGCAATTTTGAGAACTCTTTTTTCAGTTTCTTCTGTATCATCAAGGTTATACCTGGCCTGTAAAGCGTACAACAAATGAATCTACATAAGTAGTCCATTATCGACGGTAAAATGAGATAACAAATGTGAAAAAGGTTGTACTCACTATCATATCTGCAACAATGGGTCGAAGGACACTAGAGTGGATGTCGCACCATGACCTCACTCCAATGAGGGGTAACCTTCTTTTCATCATGATTACCACGTCATCCTTGAATGACCGATTGTTCAATCCTATTGTTCCACCCAATGTTTCGGAGAATGAAATATCTAGCTTCGCAGATCCACTGGCAAAACGCTTCGCAGATGCTTTAACACCTTTTAGGACACCTCGCCCTTTCCTCTTCTTCTGTCCACCAGGTTCTACAGCTAGAACCATACAAAATAGTATTGCATTACTTGGTTGTTAGAATGTAAGAAAGGAGGACACAGATATAAAGGAAATGAAGTACCATTCTCTAGTCGCGCGCGGTTGCAGCGAGCATGGGATGGCCATTCATCCAGGGCACAAATGTCATCAGCATTCACTGGAATGTCAGATTCTCCTTCAGTACCTGTACAAGATTTAGCAGTACTGAAGATTTAGCAACGTAACCCACACAAGGATTTTACGCGTTGTAACAAATGCTAGAGATAGCTTAAGTGACATAAGAATTTACCAGTTCTTCGTTGTCCACGTTCATCCTGGTATGCTGTTATACTTTCCATCCTTGAGTAGAGAACGGAGCCTTTCATTGTGCCCTTGTGTAGGTAGGTAATACCAGAATTTGTGTCAGTTTCAGAAATATCAGAAAACGTAAAACACTAGTAAACCATGATGTACATTTAGAATAGCCCTATTCTTATATCTGATATACTCTTCTAAATGACTGAGCTAGTAATCATGCACAAGTAACCCATGTAGTCACTGTGTTCCATAATTAACCAAGCCAATAGCTTAAACAGAAGCATATAGGCAAGTTACAGTAAATATAAAGGAAACAACACAAATATGTTCCAGCATCCATTTTGGTCATTTGGTGTTGATAAATAAGAGTTTAGGCTAATAAATAAGAACACCTCATATGCTACATGAGTACAACCTAGTCGTATTAATTCTTATTGAGTTGTATCAGAAAGCGTAAAACACTACTACTAATTGGTATCTGAAGCTGAAATTCTAAATAACAGACCATCATGCACACTTCTCATTGACGTTTCAAAGCGACGGCGATGGCAGAGCAAATCAATGAAATTTTTGAAGCCCATCAGACTAATAGAAGCCCCACATTTTTTTTATACTTGCTAGTTAATAACTAAAACTAAAATGATTAGTTCAGTTGGTAAAGGAGAGGCAAGATAACATCTAGCATTACTTAACTACTGATATTTGCCAAAGTATCAAGACAATCATCTGCAATTGATTCTAAGCATAAAAAAACAGAAATACAAGAACTAAATCATAGCAAAAGTGCTCTCAGCTTGATAAGGCAATCTCCTTTATTCCAAGAACATGTTGCTGGCTCACGCTATTTATTGGTTGGCTCACGCAACTTTTCCCATGGTGGCCATGGCGATACACATGTTGATGGCTCTGTTTTTCACTATATTTATCAGTCCAGGGCGACTTTGAGAAAGGGCCCACCATGTCAAGCCCCCAAACTGCAAACGGCCAAGTGATAGGGATGGTTCTGAGTTCTTGTGCTGGCATGTGGTCTTGCCTTGCGTACCTTTGGCATCCATCACAAACTCGCACTATCTTTTCTGCGTCCAGATGTGCTGTTAACCAAAAGAACCCGTGCCTGGAAGCTTTTGACACCAAGGATCTAGTGGATGCATGATGACCACAATCACCTACATGAATTTCTTGCAGGATTTTCCTGCCTTCCTCTGGAGACACACATCTCTGGTAGACTCCAGTGACACTCCTTCTGTACAACTCGCCATCAATGACTGTGTAGGACTTGCACCGTCTGATGAGTTGTCTCTGTTTGACTTCGTCCTTTGGGAGTTCACCCCGGAGGAGATATGCAAGGTAGGGCTCTGTCCATGCTGGTATTGCCCGTACTGCTACCACAAGTGCCGACTCTGGGTCTGGGAAGGCTAACTCCTCCTCTGAAGGCAACTTGACTGATGGATGGTGGAGTTCATCAACAAATACGTTTGGAGGTACTTTCTCTCGACGAGAGCCAAGTCGTGATAACGCATCTGCGGCCTCATTCTTGCGTCTGTCAATATGCTCCACTTGATAACCAGAAAAGAACCCGGCTATATGTTCGACTGCTCTTCTGTAAGCCGCCATGTTTGCATCCTCCGAGTCCCAGGTTCCAGATACTTGCTGAGCTACAAGATCCGAGTCTCCAAAGCACCTGATACGCTTGATGTTCATATCCTTGGACAAACGTAGACCATGCAACAAAGCTTCATACTCTGCCATGTTGTTTGTACAATCAAAGTGCAACTGAAGGACATATTCCAACTTATCTCCTTTAGGCGAAGTCAAAACCACGCCGGCTCCTGACCCTTCTAACTGCCTGGACCCGTCGAAGTGCATTGTCCAATATTTGTTGCAGGGTGAATTTGGTGAGGATGTGAAATCTGTCCAATCATTGACGAAGTCAACCAAAGCTTAAGACTTGATTGCTGTCCTAGGTTCATATGTGATATGGTAAGGACCCTATTCGATTGCCCACTTGGCAACTCGACCTGTTGCATCTCTGTTGCGTATAATATCAGCTAGCGGTGCTGAACTCACCACTTTGATTGGATGCTCTTGAAAATAATGCTTAAGCTTCCTACTTGCAAGGAAAACTCCATAAACTAACTTCTGCCATTGAGGGTACCTTTGCTTTGAATCTGTGAGGACTTCACTGATGTTGTAAACATGCCTCTGTACTGGATACTCTTTACCTTCCTCTGCACGCTCCACAACTACTACTGCGCTGACAACTCTTTCATTGGCAGCCACATATAATAGCATGGGCTTCTTATCTGTAGGAGCTGCAAGTACTGGTGCTGATGATAGGGTTTTCTTCAAGCCCTCAAAAGCATCGTCGGCCTCTCTGTCCCACAAAAATTTGTCTGACTTCTTCAGGAGTCGGTAGAGAGGACCCGCCTTCTCTCCGAGTCTTGAGATGAATCTGCTTAGAGCTGCTACACAACCAGTGAGTTTCTGAACATCCTTTAGACAAGTTGGCTTCTGCAGGTTATGAATAGCCTTGATTTTCTCTGGGTTTGCTTCAATGCCTCTCTCTGAAACAATGAAGCCGAGGAGTTTGCCTGCAGGGACTCCAAAAACACACTTGGCAAGATTGAGTTTCATCTTGTACTTGCGCAGATTATCAAATGTTTCTGTCAGGTGTGCTATCAAGGAGTCAGCTTTCTGAGACTTGATAACCACATCATCCACATAAGCGTGAACGTTCCTTCCAATCTGTTCCTTGAAATAGTTCTGGATGCACCTCTGGTATGTAGCTGCTGCATTCTTGAGCCCAAAAGGCATTGTCATATAACAAAATGCTCCAAAGGGTGTAATGAAACATGTCTTCAGCTCATCCTCTTTCTTGAGTCTGATCTGATGGTACCCTGAATAGGCATCCAGGAAACAAAGTAACTCTGACCCAGCTGTGGAGTCAATGATCTGGTCAATACGAGGTAAAGCAAACGGGTCCTTTGGGCAATGCTTGTTAAGACCCGTAAAGTCGATGCACATACGCAGCTCTCCTGTTTTCTTTGGCACTAGTACTGGATTGGCTACCCACTCTGGGTGAAAAACTTCCTTGATGAACTCAGCTGCAAGGAGCCGAGTCACCTCTTCTCCAATGGCTTTTCTCCTGTCATCGTGAAACTTGCGCAGACCTTGCTTAACTGGTCTTGCATTAGGGTTAACATGTAAGCAGTGCTCAGCGAGTTCTCTCGGGACTCCTGGCATGTCCGATGGCTTCCATGCAAAGACGTCCCGGTTCTCACGGATGAACTCAACGAGCGCGCTTTCCTATTTATCAGATAGATGTGCCCCAATGACGAACTACTTGGAGGAGTCGCCTGGGGTGAAATCTACTGACTTGGTATCCTGAGCTGACTTGAATTTCATCTTCTCCTCTGTGGCCGGCTTCTTGAGGACTGAGTTGTCCTCCGGGTCCACATTTGCTTTATAAAATTTCAGCTCTTCCTGAGCACAAGCTGCTTCAGCCATAGCTGCATCTCCCTGTTCACACTCCAATGCCATTTGTCTGCTGCCATTAACTGTAATAACTCCTACTGGACCCGACATCTTTAGCTTCAAGTAAACATAGCATGGTCTGGCCATAACCTGTCTTCTCCTCATCTTCCTTTGCCATCTTGATCTGGTGGTAGCCAGAGAAGGCATCCAGAAAACAGAGGAGCGCGCAGCCGGCGGTGGAGTCCACGATCTGGTCGATCCTCGGGAGGGGATAGGGGTCCTTGGGGCAGGCCTTGTTGAGGTCGGTGAAGTCGATGCAGAGGCGGCTCCCTCCGGTGTGCTTGGGGATGACTACACCGTTGGCGAGCCAAGTGGGATGGACAACTTCCTTGATGATGCTTGCTTTCTTCAACTTTTCTACTTCCTTGACGATGAAATCTTGTTTCTCTGGCGCCTGGCGCCGCGCCTTTTGCTTCACGGGGCGTGCGTTTGGACACACGGCTAAGTGGTGCTCGATCACCTCTCTCGGTACGCCGGACATATCTGACGGTGTCCATGCGAACATGTCAGAGTTTGCCCTGAGGAAGGCGACGAGCGCGCTTTACTATTTGGGAGGCAGGTTGGCGCCGATGGTGACGGTAGCCCCCGAGCCGCTCGCCTCCAGAGACACCTGCTTTGTCGCGGCCTTCTCCTGAGAGAACAGCTGCTTCTTCTTCGCGGGGGGCCTCGGGAGGGGTTCCTCGTCCTCGTCAGCGGGGGACGCCACCGCGGCAGCCTTGTAGGCCGCCTGCGCGGCATACAGGGCATCGGAGACCATGCCGCGGATGACGATGGTGCCACCCGAGCCAGGAAGCTTGACGAGGTTGTAGGCGTGGTGGGTGACCGCCATGAACTTGGCGAGGGCGGGGTAGCCGAGGATGGCGTTGTAGGGCAGGCCGATGTGCGCGACGTCGAAGTCGATCAGCTCGGTGCGGTAGTTGGCCTGCGTGCCAAAGGTGACTGCGAGCCTTACTTGCCCTAAAGGGGTCATGAGGCCCTCTGTCACCCCTGAGAAGGGCCTGGTGGGCATGAGCCGCTCGTAGGGCACCTGAAGCTTCTCGAAGGTCTCGACAGAGATGACGTTGAGGCCTGCACCCCCATCGATGAGCGTCTTGGAGACGGCGATGTTGTTGATGGTAGGGGTGCAAACCAGCGGGATGGTGCCAACAGTTGAGGTGGACTTGGGGTGGTCGGCGGAGTCGAAAGTGATGGGGTACTGGGACCACTTGAGGGGCCTGGAGGCCTCAACCCCGGGAAGCGCTGCCGCGATCTCGCGAGCGAGTTGCTTGAAGTGACGGTTGGAGCTGGGGGCCTGGGCCCCGCCAAGGATGCAGGCGGCCCCGCGAGGCACCTGGTAGCCCTCAGGGGTCTCGGCAGGGAGGTTATCGTTCGCGGGCTGAGCGGCGTTGGCCTAGGGGTTCTGCTAGTAATTGTTGTCGTAGTTGTTGTTCCAGCGTCGCCCCCTGCGGCCGCCACGGCCACCGCCGCAGCCACCGCGGCCTTGCTCCCCCTCGCGAGCCTCGCGAGCCTCGCGAAGCCTCTTGAGGTCGTAGCAGTCCTCGGTGGCGTGGGAATGTCTGTTGTGGTAGATGCAGAAGGGGCGATCATCTTTCTTCTCCGATCCCGCGGCAGGAGTGGCAGCGCGAGGCTGCTTGGCGTCAGGTTCAGCCGCGAGGACCGCAGTGGTCTTGCGCTTCTTGGAGGATTTCTTCTTCTTGGAGCCCTCGGCAGGGTCCGCTGGCTCGTTCTTGAAGAACAAGCGGCCCTCCTCAACCTTGGCGCACTTGTCTGCCAGGTCGAAGAGCTTGACGACGGTGGTGATGTTGTCGTGGATGCCAAGCTTCTCGAGCATCCGCACGTCCGTGACTCCAGCCTGGAAGGCCGAAATGACCTGTGCGTCGGTGGCGTTGGGAATCTTGTTCCGCACCTGGCTGAAGCGCTGGATGTACTTGCGGAGGGTCTCGCCAGGCTTCTGGCGCACGGCGCGGAGGTCGTTGTACGTGAGGCCGCGCTCGTACGTGCCCTTGAAGTTGGCGATGAAGCACCGGCAGAGATCCTCCCAGGAGCTGATGGACTCAGCGGGGAGGTTGGTGAGCCACGAGGACGCAGAGTCCTTGAGAGCCATGGGGAACCAGTTTGCCATGACCTTGTCGTCGCCCTCGGTGGCCTGAATGGCCAGAGTGTAGAGCTGCAGGAACTCCAGGGGGTCGTTCTTGCCGTCGTAGCGTGGAGGGAGTTCTGGCCTGAACTAGACCGGCCAGACGACGCGGCGAAGGCTGCGGGTGAATGCAACCGTCGTGCCGTAGGTGACCACACCGTCGGCGAGAGAGGCACGGAGGTGACGCCCTGCGGCGGCGACGTCCTGGACGGCACGGTTGTGGTGGTGCTGCCCGCGCTCGATGCTCATGCGTGCGTCCTCAGGGGCTCGCTGCACGATTTGGCAGTCGTGTGGCTACGAGGCGTGCGAAGCAGCACGGTTGTCGCGAGGAGGAGCCCCCGCTGGAGCAGGTTGCGGTGGAGCTGGAGCGGGCGCGGGTTGGAGAGGAGGTGCAGGAGGAGCGCCGTGCGCTACGTCTCCCACACGCCCAGAGGGAACCAGCGAGCGAGACGGTGCAGGGGCGGCGACGCGGGCGGCGCCGACGAGCTCGGAGAGGCGGTGGAGCCAGGCTTCTTGAGCCTCCGGCGTGGGACGGTACCGCAGCAGCTCCTGCGCCATGAGAAGCGCGGTTGCTGGGCTGGGCGCAGGGCGGCCCAGCGAGGAGGCGGCACCGTCCCGCGACGGGTGGAGGGAGGAGGCCTCCTCTTCGCCGAGGTCGTCCTTGGCGTGGTCGTCGTCGTCATCCGCTGGGTGCTCGACGCGGGGCTCGGGGTCGACGCGGCGCTCTGGAGCAGCGTCTCCGCGCGGGCGGCCGCGCGGCCTGGTGGCAGGAGGAGCGGTGGCGACGCTGGCCGTCCGGCGGGCAAGGCGCTCGGCGCGAGAACCATCCATGGTGGTGTCGAGGTTGAAGACGCGCCTCAGCCCCCTGGCGCGCCAAATGTCGGGGAACTGTCCCCAGGAACAGTAAAGGTACGGCAAGGGGCTGAACACGGAGTCAAATAATCCTCAACATGCCACGGCGACGGTGCTTGTCGGGCTCGCTGGAGGAGAACACTGCAGAGATGGACGCACGGTGTTACCCAAGTTCAGGGCCCTCTTGTGGAGGTAAAACCACTACGTCCTGCTCTTCGGTGTATTGCACTGCTTGGAGAGGTTCACAGTACAGGGAGAGCTTGTCGAGCTCGAGGTGGCTACAATGGCTAAAACCCTAGATCTGGAGAAGAACTAAGGGAAGAACCAAGTGTCGAACTAACTCAGATGCCAACCCTTTGCACGGGCGTGCTCCCCCTCCTTTTATAGGTGTCTTGGACCTCTTCTGCCCAAACATTTGGGCGGGAAGGGTTACCACACTGCGATGAAGGAGGAGGCGCGGTGCACAATAAAGGTAGAGTTCACCATAAAGGTAGAGTCTATGGACGCGGTCCACGGCAGGGGGGCAGCGTCACCAAAGCTGAAAAGAGGCACCGTCCAACCAGGACGGTGGGCTGGCGCTGCAGAGGTGGAACGAGTCCCACGGTGACGTCGCCCTTAGAGCGTAGCTGCAGACGGTTCCCTTATCACCGAAGTGGCAATACTCGTTGTCCGCTTTGCTTGGTGTTACTTTGTTGACTCCTTTATACACCAGAACGGCAACTGGAGCGCTGCCGTCATCGCGTTTTGGCGCGTCCGTGACTCTGCGGGGAGCGCAGAGCCCATGTGCGCTCTGTCGTGGAGGCAGAGCTGGCTTCGAGAGGAAGGAAGCCTCGCGAGGCAAGAAGCCTCGCCGAGCCTTTCGGCTTGGTCCTTAGCAGAATTGGTGGCGTCCTTGGCGCCTTCTCGAGGAGAGGTTCCTCGCCGAGGGTTTTCCCTTGGCGAGGGTCGCCAGGCTTGGAGAGCCTCTCCAGGCTAAGAACCTGGTCCTTAGCGAAAATCTTCAGAAGAAACTTGTGGGCCCTGGCAGGCCGGCCCGTGGTACCCTGGTTTCCACTAATATGTCCAGCACATATCAATTTAGATACTTCTGCAGCTCCCATTCAAAATATGTCTTCTATATTCATTTTGAGATTTCAGCATAGCTCCCACTTAGTTTCATAAACTCAGGTCTTCTTGATATTCTAGATCATTATCCAAAATCCCTTGATCAGTTATCAAATCAACAATGCCTCAATGAGGTGCTAGTATTCAATTAATTCATAACATCCACCGATTACTCAAAGTCCAATTTGAATAAATCGTGGCTTTAATGAATCCTTGAATAATTACTAGCAAACCCTTTGACTCTCAAATTCTATTTATTCCATTTGTAATACTAAATTACTCCTGGAAAATTAAGTAACAGCCTTACTTAATGAGATCAAGTACATTTACTTTACTATCTCAAATATAATTCGATTCAGGGTTTTCATGACTCATCAGTCATTCCTCATTTTATTAGTTCCACCATCGCTTCTTTGTAATCTGTAGGTAAGTCCTTATTTTACTAAGGGACAAGCAAATCATGAATATGATTCTTTACTTGGGTAAGAACTCTTATTCATGAATCCTACTTTCTTTAAGTTAAGGCCTATATGAAACTATATGATCCTTATCATAAATTTCATCCTCCTCTCACGAGTCGTTGCACAGAACTTATTCTGCTGTGTTACTCTGATTTATTAGAGGCAAGGCCAGGTACCTTAATTCAGCTTTTACTTTTCTTTTCCAGCAACCATTTTATCGAAAACTCCTTTTCGAGAAAATATCTACTTTTAGGCAATCTGAATTCACCCCTTAGATCCAGATGAGGAAGTTATGCACATATCCGAATATGAGCACCTTTTACAAAGACTTTTGTATTAATTTTGAAATCACCCTTGATCTCAAAAACAACACATCACCATAACACCTATGGCATGTTCTCACAAAAGACATGGTTTTGCTAATTTCTTTTGTGGTTCACTATTTCTGGATTTGCTAATTCCTGAATATTAGGTCGCTTAATCTTTTAATAACACAGAGAGAGACTTTATTTAAAATATCCCGATGATCATAATCCTAAACACACATCAACTCCTTGAGGTGTTTATGCATTTTGACTTGATGAACTTTTTCATACGTCCAATGCTTATAATCACACTTTTGCATTTCAACCCTTTGATCAAATCGCAGAGATTAATGCATTTACTCATTCCAAATCTTTTAGTAAAGATCATAGACATGTGTTTACTTAGCAAATATTTTATTCACTTCTTAAACATTATGAATTCTTCGAAATAATAATTCTCACTATTTTATTGAAGTATTTTCACATCATTATGTGTCATATTCAATAATCCTTTTTAGTCAAATCATTCAGCGATGCATGATTGTCTAAAGATCAAATATCTCAAGTCAATTCAGTTTCATCAAACATCAAACTTGACATGCGCCCTAAATGAACATGGCAAAAACAATAGTGTTGTTCAAATAACAAAATTGTTATTCCGCTTGGATATTTCAATATCTTACAAATGTTCAATTATTATTATAAGGACTAGAATAAGAATAACACATTTGCAATCACAATGTGGACCTCAAACTTTTACTCATATTGATTCAACAACTGACTTGTCTTACAAATATGAATAACTTTCTTGCTGGAGGCAAGTTACAAAAAGATCCACATCCTACGGGATTACAAAAACTTTACTCTAAAACTTTGTCCAATCCGAATGACAAATAATAGTAGAGGAGCGTCGTTGTCGTCAACGTCTTGTTGCCATCAGCACTCAATGTCCTCCATCATGCACATCCTTTGCGTCCAGCCCCGTTTTCCAATAAAGCAAGGATAAGTATCATATACTCATATCCGCAATACGACATGAAACATTCGCGTTTTGTACATCATATATACCTGCCAAATCAATGAACCGCGCCGCAACGGGCGCCACCTCCATGGTTCATAACCATGTCTGAAACTGACGGAAATAGAGGGTGTGACTACCAAAAAGTAGTCCCTCACCACCTCATCATAGCTGGGAGGCAATGAGCCTATCTCCCCATCTATCAGATGTTAGCTGTCCAGCAAACCCAGTCCATTGTGAGGTCATCACCATGAGTGTCACATGGGTAGAAGCTCCAGAGGAAGTCATGGAAGTCCTTTGGCATTTTCTCTCAGAGGTTGCCTTATAGCGATAAGCAATTTGTTCTTTTAATTAGCATTTCCTTCAGGCGCCTAAAACAATTCAACAAAGTTCAACCCATCTTGCTTAAGTTTTTCTTCAGCCACGAGAGTGCTGAATATGATTTCATCTAGATAAACTTTGTGGTTTTCATAGTCTACACATGTATTTGCAAAGAATAAGACTAAGTTCAAAATTTATGGAATTCAATTAACTTATTAGAACTCCCACTAAAAATTGCATCCCTCAACAATTTTGGTGATTACAACATCCCTCTAGTTATTGACACCCGACGACATTATCTATCCGGCATGCCTATAATTTCGAAGGTAGACATCTCCATGTCGATCACATCATCCATGTGACTCTGCTTGACCTTTCGGTCACCGTGTTCCAAGACCATGACCATCATGCTATCTTGCCAATGCGACCTTAATGTATTCGCGTGTGCTCCGAGGCCATGACCATCATGCTACCCTGTTACACCCACCGTATGCGAACAAAGATATGGCACCCGATCGTCACGGCGTGTTACATAACGGCGAACTTTTTTGGTGGTGCACATTAAGGGAGAACACAATGTTGGTATTGTGAGGGACTTATCTTAAAATGCTACCTCTAATTCATTAATTCTTTTTAGCAATTTTAAGATAGTACTTTTAGCAATGATATGAAAAGAAATCAAATCATTAAGCCCCCTTACAACTTTTAATTTAGACTCCTCTAATTTAACTTTTGTAAGTTTTACGTGATTTCTAGGGCTTTCGTGAAAGAACGCCATCTATCTACAAACATCAGCCACAACGCCGAATAGATGATTCTCTCTTACACCCATGTCGGGGCCCTTTTTCATAAATACCATAACTACTATTGAGAAGATACATACACCCCCCCAGAGCTGCGTATACGGTACAAGCCATATGTCAGTTGCGGAGCAGGTCTCGCCAAAGCGTAAGGTTAGCCGGGGGGCAGCTTCATTCTCAATGCCATAGTTATAAATATAAACGCCTAAGGGTGATAATCATAAATTCGACGCCCGCATCTTGCGATACGTTCTACTCGTACAGATACATCTACGCATAGAAGGCTCTGATACCACTGTTGGGAATCGAGGCAGAAAACAAAAAATTTCCTAGCAACGATATTACTAATCCCAAGATCTATGCTACGCGGATGTATAAATATGAGACGGGATATGGTATTCATACCTTTGAAGACCGTACGCAGGGATTACGCTCCCGCACAAGCGTTGTCGATGAAGACCATGTCGTCGTCGACCTCAGGGTCATGTAGTCGAACAGCTCGATGATGCCGACGCTGATGTCCGAACCATGTCACTGAACAGCCATGATGACGAGTGCCTCAAACATAGCACCTCGAGGATACCACGGGCTAACGGCGAAGAAGATCTCCCCTCCGGGCTCCGGATCAGCAGAGCAGCGGAAACAGGCGAAGTAGATCCGAAGTTCCTCCAGCACCGTGGCGTGCTAGAGGTGGATAGCTCTCCGAATCACGGACCGCTCCACGGCGCAACAGAAGTGCGTCGAAGCGAAACTATCTTATTAGAGAGAGGAAGCCAGCACCGCATTAGCTTACGGTTGAAGGCGAACTCAACCCCGAGCGTGCTCCAACAGGGAACTTCTCAGGATGAAGAGAAAGGGAGAAGAGAAGGCAACCAAAGGCCAAGGTGTGCTCTCCTCCCTTGAGGGGGGTCTCTTTATATAGGGGGAAGGGGGGCTGGCTTTGCCCCTCCTCCAAGGGGGGTGGCGGCTGGGCCAAGGGGGCCTAGGTGCCCCAAACCCTAGGGCCACATGGGCCGGCGGCTAGGAGGGAGAGGGGGGCCGGCTGGGCCCCCTCATGCAAACCCTAGGCGCCTTTCCAAAGTACGCTTTCCCTCATGGGCCCCAAATCTGATATTTGGCCCATTAGGAAATTGCTGCCCCTATAGGCCTTTAAATAAATACATTTAATAATTAATATTAATTCATAATTAATATATATTACTATATATTTATTTCCCGCTGATCCGGAACTCCTTTCGGATCATTTCGAACTCCACCGAAACTCCTTCCGATGACCCTATATAATTTCTCCAATTATTTGGAACAACTTTCCTCCATTCCCCACTTGGGGGTTTGGGGAAAACACCTTCGGATAATCCCCGGAACAATTCCGATTCTCTTCCCGGAACAATTCCGGACTTGTTTCTCTCTAATTACCTTCAATCTAAATCAACCCAATTGATCTCTCCTCGCTAGCGCGTTTCACCAACGGTTCGAGAAGTACATAGACATGATCGAGATTCCTCTCCGATCAATGATCAATTATATAGTCTGAACACCACATAATTGAGCCCTATGTCTCTCAACTATCATCATAGCTGTACCATAAAATGTCACGCAACATTTCCCTTTGGGCCAAGTGATTGTGTGTATCTCCAAGAGAGGGTATTTATGCTAGATAGTGGGTTCATGCCCCCCTTTTGTTCCTGGGCAAGAGTGACAGAAACGTCTAAGGGCGAGGGTGTGATATTGCTACTAAGGGTAAAACAGCTGTGTTAATCTCTTTTGATATTAGTATTGCTTACTTCATGCGCTTTACTTAATGCAAATGTCTGTTGCTTGCAACTTAATACCGATGGGTGACAGGCTGGATAGCAATCCCACGGTGGACTTTTTAGACAAAGATGCAGTTGGACTCAACGGTCTTTGTTCATTGTCGTGATGCCTACTTAAATATTATCATGTTCTCTTTGTCATAGCTAGATTAAGTTTGTGTTATAATCTTGTCAATTGCCCAGCTGTAATTTGTTTACCCATCATATGATTGTTCTATTTACTTGAGAGACTCCACTAGTGAACCCATGGCCCCCGGTCCATCTTTTTTATATTGATTGCAACCTTTATTCATCACTTTTCATCAGCATTACTCCACATGTCCTTTTTTCATATTTCATCTATTTCACTATACAATTAACCGTTTTGTTTTCTGCGAGACCGGAAAGATTGACAACCTTTCCGCCGTTGGGGGCAAAGTATTTTGATTGAGTGTGTGCAGGTCCGCGTCTGTTGAAGATTAAGCGCCAGAGATCTTCAACATCACTTTGTTGTTGATTTCAAGGTCCTACTGGTTCGATAAACCTCGATTCGTTATCGTGGGAAAACTATTGCTTGCTACATCTCCGCCTTCGCTTGGGGCACCACCCAACTCTTCATCAGTAGCAATCACACGTGCACTGATCCTTGTAGGCAGAGAGCTTCTTCTGGTCATGAAGATGCTAATGGTTGGCCTCATGGTGCTCCGTGTGGTGAATGTTCTGGCTATGCTGAAGAAGTGAGCTAGTTCCAGTAGTGATCTGTAGTTGCTCATGTAGTTCTAGTACTCTTGATCTGGTATGTAGCTGCTTATGTAGTGCAGCTGGTATGTTGTGTCTGTGCTAAGACTTGTCTGGTGTGTCCTTGTGTAAGCTATGTATGTTGCTAAGACCTATGTGGTTCTATGGTGCTTATGTGCTTCTCTGGAATATGATGTTAATGATGTGTGTGCTTCTATGCTTGTGTAAGCTACTGGTTGTGATGTTAATGGTGTGTATGCTTCTCTGGAATATGAAATCATCTAGTCATGAACAAGTACATAGCTATAAACCTAGAATGTCATATCATATGGCATGTCTATTACACCAGGAGCAAGTACATAGCTCAGAAGATCTCCATTACATAGATAGCAAGTCTGAAGATAGCACTACATGTTCTTATTACAGTACTCTTGTTATTATTACACATATAACATTACAACTTCATCTGAAGATATCAAACATGGAGACATGTTTGGGTGGATGAGTGGCCTGCTCCTCTGGAAGATCTGTAGCAAGTCTTGGTCTTTTTGGTTGCCTCTTTTCTGTAGCAATCTGTGCTTCCATCTGGGTAGCAAAGACAATTCTTTCAGCCTCCTTTGTTGCAGCAGCTTCTTTTCTCTGTGCCTCCTTCTCCGCAGCTACAGCAAGTCTTTGTGCTTCCTTCTTTGCAGCTGCAGCAACTCTTTGTGCCTGTCTCTCCTCTTGCTTCTTTGCAGCAGCAGCCTCTCTCTGTGCCTTTCTTTCAGCTTCTTGTCTTGCCTTCTTAGTCTTAGCTACACTCCTGTGAACCTCTGCAGTGATCCTTTTAGTCTCAGCCCTTACCTTCTTGTTAAGTTCTGCTTGTTCCTTTTTCTTCTCCTTCTTCTCAGCTGCAACCATCCTTCTCCTCTCTGCATCTTCTGCTTTCTTCTGTGCTTGCTCATTTCTCTTTCTGGCTGCTTCTTCTGCCTTCTTTTCTTGAGCTTCTTTTCTCTGTTGCATCAAAGCTTCTTTCTTCTCTTGTAGTTCCTTTTCTCTCTGTAATTTTAAGGTTAGTAATTGTTGAGTCAATTGACTATGGGTGACTGTATTTGTGCTCCTTTGTGACTGGACAAGCTGGTCTTGGGCAGCAGTTAAGAAGGTTGAATGTGGAACTGGACTTTGTTGCACTACCCTTGGCCCTGGCATCTACATGTAGGTTCAAACAGTTATATTATCTAACAATTATTAACATATGATACATAGCAAGCATTGACAAGGTAACTACCTGTTGAATCATCTGATCTACCAAAAGATCTTGAACTGTTTCAGTTGTAGGGCCTGTAGAGTTGTGTTCCTGGATTATGACAGGTTCATCCTCTACTTCAGCTTCTGGTTGCTGCACACTAGCATTTGGATGTGGCAGTCCAGCCTTCAAGTATCTGCATCCATTCCTATTATGATCTGCCTCTCCACAGTATGAGTAGTGCATTATGACACCATGTCTTGACATTCTTTTGCCTCCACTGCTACATATAATTTCTTCAGGGGATTTCCGTCTGCTCTTGCATGGCCTACCTACATGTTTCTTGTAATATGGAGGCTCAATTGAGGGCCCATTCATTTTCTGCCACTCCAGCCTATCCTTGCATGGATACACAATGTTGTTGTATGCTTTCTTGAACATGGCTACTGAGTAACATGGATCCACTAGTGTTAGAGGATCAACTCTCTCATGTCTACATACTGCTATAACATGTGTGAAAGGAATTCCACTTTTCTGCCATCTACAACAGGTGCAAGTCTTGGTTTTCAAGTCAACTATGTACTCAACTCCTCTGTCACCAACTTGGAATAGTTTATCACCTGACCCATGCACATAAGCAGTGTTGGCAAAATCTTTAAGGTCCTCAATCTTATTCTTTATCTTTGGGCATATAGTACCTTGCATCTTCTCACCCTCAATCTGCTTGCTGTAGTGCCTAGTCATCCATTGCTCTTTGATCCTCTGGAACATGGCTACCACTGGCAGTTCCCTTGCATCTAGAATGTGCTTATTGAACACCTCACAGTTGTTGTTCAGCAATATGTCACATTTAGGTAGGTTACTTTGAAAAGCCTTGACCCAAGTGTTTGGTTCCAGCTCATTCAACCAGTATGAGCAGTGCATTATGACACCATGGCTTGACATTCTTTTGCCTCCACTGCCACATATAATTTCTTCAGGGGATTTCCGTCTGCTCTTGCATGGCCTACCTACATGTTTCTTGTAATCCGGAGGCTCAATTGGAACCCATTCATTTTCTGCCACTCTAGCCTATCCTTGCATGGATACACAATGTTGTTGTATGCTTTCTTGAACATGGCTACTGAGTAACATGGATCCACTAGTGTTAGAGGATCAACTCTCTCACGTCTACATACTGCTATAACATGTGTGCAAGGAATTCCACTTTTCTGCCATCTACAACAGGTGCAAGTCTTTGTTTTCAAGTCAACTATGTACTCAACTCCTCTGTCACCAACTTGGAATAGTTTATCACCTGACCCATGCATATAAGCAGTGTTGGCAAAATCTTTAAGGTCCTCAATTGATGGGGGGATACTTTATAGGTAGGCCCATGGACCCGGAAAGTAGACCCGCCAAGACCAAGAAGGCCAGAAGCCGAGTCACGAGTCAAGACACATGGGCTGGGCTGGAGACAAGCCGACCAAGGCCCGTGTGGAGAAGGGACCCTCCAGAGAGGAGTCCTAGTACAACCCGGAGTGCTAACTTGGAAGGACAAGACCTAGAGTAGGACTCCGTGTTAGATTGTGACTCGGTACAAGTTGTAAGTCCAGGGACCCGACCACCTTTATAAGGAGGGCCCTGGACCTTAGATTGACAAGCTGAATCATAGAGAGAAACCCTAGCCACCAGAGAGAAGTCGTCGACTCCTAAATTGCAGGAGTCGGAACCTTGTAATCGAGATCTATCAAGAGCAATAATAGAGAAGCAGGAAGTAGGTCTTTACCTCTACTCAGAGGGGCCGAACCTGGGTAAATCCTTGTTCCTTGGCGAGAGTAACAACTCCAACGTACTTCAATCATCAATGGCCCCAGAACTCATCTTCCCTAAGGAAGAACTTGCCGTGACAACCCCACGACAGTTGGCGCCCACCGTGGGGCCTATGATGAAAGGAGTGGAGATCATTGGAGCAGCTCGCCGGGCCATGGAAAAACTCGCCATCGGGAGAGTCTACACAGATGAGCATGGAGAGACCGAGATCGATGACTCAGGCTGGACCTCGGAGATGAACGAAGTCGACGAGGGCTACCAGTTTGTTTTTGGAAGAATCAACGTGTTTGTTGGCATGGTTAGCACATCAGGAGTTCGCTCTAACACGGCGGAATCAGTTTCAGAGCCTACCGTCGTCGTCGAGTCTGACGGCGAAGAGTCGGTCGGCACATCAGAAGTCGGCATCATCGCCGAGCCTGAGGAGGAGCAGCGCCAAGCTGAAAAGCTGGAGATGCTGCAAGGTTCAGATCCAGATTACGATGCAGATTCAGAGTCTATCCTACCCTTGTTTGAAGATCGACTTGGGTACGGTATCGAAGAGGAAGATTACGAAGAGTCGCCAGTACGCGCCCGCGTAGTTGGAGTCTACATGTCTGGGAACGGTGGAAATCAGTTTGATCCAACCTTACTGACTAAGGAAATTAACGCAAATAATGCCGCAGAGAGGGCGGCCGAGTTAACCAGCGCTCGTGCTGCGTTGGAGAGACAGCTAGCAGATATCACAGAGGCAAATCGCAGATTAGCCGAAGAGCAGGCCCGGGTCCAAGCTGACGCCCAGGTAGTGCGAAATCGTCGCGAGGAGCTTACTTCAATTTAGCACCGCAGAGCCAGGAGTCGCCTGCGCGATGGAGTCCATATCAATCCAACAAATCTATTCACCACGCCCAATGGTCCAGGCGGAGGAGCCGGACTAGGAAGTTCAGCGGCTGCAGGAGGCGCCGCAGGTGGAGGAGCACCACCACCACCACCACCACCACCACCCCCAGAAGGACCCGGAGGCAGCCGTACCAACGGACCACCGCCTGAAGGAGGAGTCGGAGGTGGAACATCTGGTGGCTTGGGGTCTCAGCCTAACAGGTTTCACACTCCAGAGGGACATTATTCCAATCCGATGGACAACGTTCATGCGGCGACTTTGAGGTTGGAGAACATCAAGATACCAGAAGGACCAGCGGGACAGGAGACCCGCCGTGCTATAGAGATGTTGAAGACAGCACTGACTCAACAAGCTTTGTATCCAGCGTTTCCAGATGCAAGCAGATTACACTCAACACCATTCAATTCACGCACTAGGAGTCGGCACGACGAGTCCCACCCGGCCAATTCCACAAGCGCAAGACGCCGTGAAGAGGAAAGGAACAGGGCAAACAGGCCTACTGCCTCACGAGCTCAGTTGGTGGTTGATGAAGCAAGACAACGACGAGAAAGGGAGGCAGCCAGGGCTCGGGAGGCTGAGAGGGACAGAGCCTTAGCTGGTGCAGATAACCAGCCTCAGCCGACTCGGGTGCACACAGAGGTGACTTCTCCTGGTACTTCTCCCTCACTAACAGGACCAGAGTGCCTGTCAGATGCCATCAGATCCGAGTCCTTCCCCAGCAGTTTCAAGGAGCCGCGCAAGGTTCCAAATTATGAGCCCAACATGGACCCGACTTCTTGGTTAGGCACCTATGAGATGGCAATGAGTATTCGCAATGCCACAGGTAATTTGAGTGCCAAGTTTATGTATCTTATGATGGAGGGAGCATGTAACAGCCCCAGATTAGTACCCTAAAATATGGGCCAAATTTTCACTTTTTGATTTGCATTGCATCATGGCATCCATTTAAAATTTGCTAATCTAAATAAAGCAACACTTGCAAATTAAAGGCTTGGGAAGCAAAACCCTTCCTCACCTTTCCAAACTAAATGCATTGCCCAAAATGGCCAAACCAAATGCAAAGCTCAAGTTGGCAAAATACCTTATTCTTGAACTTCCAAATTGTTTAGGAAGTTCCAAATTTGCTTCTTATCCCCAATTCTCAATTTCCAAACTTTGTCAATTGAGAAATGAATATGAGGATTTAAATTGGCTTAATTCAAATTCTATTTTTGAAACCAAATTAAAACTTCCAAAAATTCAAACTAAAATCATGGGGAGCTTCAATATTATTGTGAGAGAACCCATGAATATTTTAATTAATTTTGGAAATGCTTAAATGCTCCAAATAATTACAATTTGGAAATCGTCAAAAATACTTATAATTAAAAGCTGTGAACAAGTGTTGCCCAAAACATTTTATTTCACCACCCCAAATTTTGTGGAGTCTCTACCTGACAAGGGGAGCCTACTCAAATAACTTCATAATTTTTGAAATAACCTAAGGGCCTCAATAAAATTCCTAAAGGGCTTCTGGTTTTAATGGAAAAAGAAAACAAAGGGAAAAAGTTCAAAACCTGGCGTGTGGACCCTACTGGCAGTCTCTCTCCTCTCCTTCTTCTTCTCTGTAGCCATGCCGCCACTTGCTCCCGCGCCATGCCGCTCGCCACCTGCTCCGGGTGGATAAGAAGGCCCCCCCTGAGGTCGTTCCTCTCTCTCCCTCTCTCTGCTCTGCTCTGCTCTCTCCCTCTTGCATCGTTTCCAACTCCAAACCGTAGATCGATTTCCAGGTTCACCATGGCCGCCGCCGTCCCTTCCAAATCGCCGGCGACCGAGGACGCCTCGGAGCAAATGGACGCTGCCATCACCTCCGCCGTGACTTCCTCTCCTTCTCCGTCGAGGGAATCGACGCGGGTCCCCACGAATTGCCGACGCCGCCCGATTTCGTCTCGGCCACGACCGACGCCGCCGGGCTCGATTACTTCGTCTTCGACCACCCCTCCGTCACCGAACCACCATAGTTCAACGAGGGTGAGCCCCTTCTTCCCTCTGGCCCTCTCCCGCGCCCCCTCTTCTCTCCCGCCATCGCGCCGTTCCGGCGGTCACCGCCGTGACACCGTGCTCGACACCCCCGGCCTGGGCACCGGCCCGAGCCGGACTTGAGGCCGGCTGGCTCGGGTAACGGCCCGGCCTTCACCCCGGCCTGGACTGGCCACGAGGCCGGCCTGTTCGGGTCGTGCCCCGGCCTGCACCCCGGGTTGGGCCGGCTCTGAGGCCGGCCTCTTCTGGCGCGGTCCCGGCCTGCAAACCGGCCTGGGCCGACCTGTGGGCCGGCCCAACAGTAAACTCTGTGTTTTGGAAAATAATTTTGGAATTTAAATAATTCATATCTATTCGAATAATACTTCAATTTGGACAAACCAAATGTCAAATTGTTCAGAAAAACATCACCTATCTATTGGCAACTTCTCCTTAATCCTTTGAGCAACTTATTTTTGCCTTATTTAAATATTCCTAAAATGGGTTAAATAATCCCAAATTAGGAAAATTCATAACTTATTAAATATTTGTCCAAAAATTATTAATTAAATATCAATGTGATCCACACTTCAAATGCTATCCAATTGTGCACTTATCACCTCATGATCACAAATCTTTATTTGATGTTTTCATAATTTGATTAAATGAATTAAATCTTTTATTTAATTAATATTCTATTTATTCCTCGGTGCTCCGAAAATTACAAATAAATTACCGAAATGATCGGAAGAACGAATCCTATCCATTCATGTTATGTTCATGCATATTTGAGCCACTTCTATAATAATTTGATAATCTATGAAGAATGTGGTCACTAAGATAAATATGGAGTGGTGTCCAAATAATTGCACTAACTATTTGGAACTCCATTTAATTTGTTAAATAAATTAAATGATATTATCTTTGCATCAATTGGACATATCATCATGTGTTTGCGCATTGCACCTTGTGATCGTGTGATTTATGTGTTCTTTGTATTTCTCTTTTGGGTATCGATAGATTCCGGAATCGAGGTTCTCTCTACTTACCCCGACGAGCCGTACTACACGCCCCGACAGCAAGGCAAGAGATAACCTAACCTTCTTGGCATTTTAGCATCCTAATGTTTTATCAACTTATTTTATCCACCATAATATTGCATGCGATTCAAATGTCTCTTTTGATCAATATATAGAGTATCCTATAAATGCATGTTTATCCCCCGAACCATCACATGCTTTCCCCTCCTATGAACCCTAGGGTTGATGTGTTGGCCGGATAAATACTATAATTGTTGTTTATATGCCTAGCTATGCTTAGAAATGCTTAGTTGAAATACTAGTTATGTCCGTTGTTAAATTCCATAATTGTTGATGTTGATGGAATGATTCGGGCATGGTGGATAATTGTGATGCTTAATTAAAATGCTAAGACGGCTCGGGTGAGTTGCCATCGGGGATGGTGTTTTGCCTCACTCTAGCCCCTAGGTGCGAGTTCTTTACCTCTTGAACCAAGATGAGCGTGCTTCCGGAGGTGGGGGCATATGGAACCCCCTTTGACCAAATAATTTGTGAGGGGCTTGTCAAGGATCCTCTAGTTTGCTATTTCCATTTGCGCGTGAGTGTGTGGGTGGAAAAAGGAACGAGGATGGTGGTGTTTAGGATGTCGCCGCGGGGCAGGGCGTTGGAGGCGCTGAACCTGTCCTTCCGCACACTGATGGTCCTTGAGTAAGCGTCATGCATTGTAAAGGTCTAACCGCGCCCACTCGTCGGCCTTCCCCGGAATAGGGTCAACTAGGTGAGCTGGACGGTACCAATGGGTAAAATAGTACACCCCTGCAGGGTTTAATCTTTTCGAAAAGCCGTGTCCGCGGTTATGGACAACTTGGGAATAGACGATAAGATCATAGAGAACCTTAACCTAATTGATATGGCAGCTAAACGTTGCATAACCAAAGTGTGTGTAAAAGGTTCATTTCCTCGAGGGTGAGTCGAGGGGGTGCCTTTGGTGAAGATGAGTGGGTGTTGGCTACAAATTGGTTCGCCGAGAACCGAAGATGAAGTTTACTCTCTTATCCCCTTTATGAAAAATTTCTGAATAGACGATGCCTCGTGTCTTTTTATATATTTTAAATGAAAATCTAGCTTTATGCAAAATAGCTACAATATACAGCTTTAGAGCCTCCGTCAGCATCGGGCCTATATCGCCCTACTAAACTTGCGAGTACGTCGTACTCAGTCTCTCTTTGCTGCCTTTATACTTGTATTTCAGAGGAGGACGACACCGAGCAACTAGGTGGGTTCTTCGTGGACATCGACGAATAGTTCGGGGTTCCCAGGTGGCAGCTTGGGACCGTGGAACAAACTGGTTGGGATCTTTTATTTGTAGGCCTCTTAGGCCATATATTTGCTTCTTGTTGTTAGACAACACTACCCGCTTCCGCTTGATGAATTGATGGTCTGTGACCTTTTGATGTGTAATATTTGTATTCTTCTCGTTATATGAGTTGCTATATGTTTTGTGTCGTAGAGTCATGCAATGTGCCAGTTGTTCCACAAGTTTCGATCTCTTAACTATGCGTGATAGCGATGTCTGAGCTTATGGCATGATCGGGGTGTTGTGTGCCGATGATCCATTCCGAGCACACCTGCCAAAGGTTTTGGCCTGGGGTTGGTAAACTCAGTAACCCTCGATTGTGTAGCATGACCGGTTGCACAACGCTTCACTGTATAGTTCTGGGGTCGAGGCGCTACAAGTTGGTATCAGAGCAGGACTGCCTATAGGAAACCCTTTCTATTGGTCGATGTCGAGTCTAGTTCGAGAAAATTAATTTTAACCTAAAAATGAGTTGTGAAAACCTTCTTAGGATTCTTTTTACTCCTTACCCAATTCACTCTGATCTCGGTGTCATCTTACCTCTATTTGATTTTAACGGTTTTCTGATTGTCGGTAACTTCTAAATCTCTAGGATCACGGGGTTGGGTTCTATCTTTAGATAGTGGTTAACTTTGCTCGTCTGCCAATTCTGAAGCCGAAGAAAGGAAGTGTTGCGGATCGTCAAGAAATTCCTTGCTTTATCCCAAGATCTTGAACCGAAGGTCCCGGATTGTGCTGGGGCTCAGGTGTAATGATTCATGAGGGTTGTCACCCTTGTGAGCATTATGCTATTGTGGGTCCCAGTGCATGAAGCTGATCTTTAACCCAAGATCTTTTCCGTTGAACCCTGGAGATAATTGTTAAACCCTACATCAGGTTGGCAGAAATTGAAGTTAGTCTTCAAGCTCGAGGTTGCAGCCGTAATTGTTTTCCTCGACAATGCTCTTCTTCGTCACTAGCTTTAGCTAGAATTTCGGTTAGGGAGCCATCTAAAGCACGACGGGATTGCTCTTAGCGAGCCTTTCCATCAATAATTGTAATTCCTCTAGTAACGACCGTTCCTGAAACCCTTTCGGCACTAGCTGTCAGAAGAGTGCTAACCCGGGCTTCTGCAATATCCTAAATTGTTGTTAGCCCGTTCCTTAATCCAAATCTGCTATCAGTCCTCTATCTGCATGCGGACAATCAAGTGTATCGTGCATTGGGGTGTTCTGGTGCATGTCATTCCTGCGGTGCGTCAAGGCATTCCACTTCGGGATGTCAGGAGAAACAAACTCCGGTACCTTGTCCTTGTCTCAGAACAGGTCAAAGTTTTGTGATTCGCGGAGTAAGAGCTTGTTTAGCTGCTGTTTCGTTCCACATTGGAGTGTCACACTCTTTTATATCGAGAGGTTGTGCTTAGTCTCATGGCGTAATTGATGAAGTGATGCTCATACCCTTCCTTATCCATCCACCTCCGAGCTACTTGGGCTCGAGAATGTTGAGGACGAATATCGTGTGGTAATCGGATACTCCTAGCAATTGATATTGCTTTTGAAATCCAGGGATCTTGGTGGCACTCTTAGCTTGACTGGTAATCCAATCATCGAGCTGAGTTATCGGTGTTGCCAAGTCCATTCGTTCAGGTGCACCCCTTCGATCAACGAGTTAGATTCATTTCGAAACTCCCGAGACCACATCTTTTCCTTGAAAGGTAAGTTTTCTCTCGTAACCAGTGACTTATGTCACTATGGATCCGAGTGATGTTCACTTTGTCTCCTCGGGTTAAATCACAAGTTGGTTATGCATACGTGCATTTTTGAGCTGGTAGGTTGGTACCTCCCGTTCTCTGACTAAGCCATGTGTGCACACCAAGCCCTGACCAAGTCGCTCCTAAATAAGAAGAATTTGGCAAAACCTTATCATCTTACCGGTGCTTCCCCATCATGAATCAGTTGGGCTTCTTGTTTGGAGTTCATGTTGGATCAATTTCCGCTTCGTAATCGTGACCCAATGGAACCCCAATCTACCTCGTGTTCTGGAGCTTGGCCATGTAGCCCTTATCTGAGAACCTAGTTATCCTACCTGTCGGCTAACTTTAGCAAACTCCTTCTTCGGGCATGCCAAGTCTGAGTTGTCCTCACGCCTAAACAACTCCGAATCTCAAGCAAAAGTGATGCTTGGAGTTTATCAAGAGCATGACCTAAGCCTACTACTAACCCGACAAGTCCGGTGTTGTGGTTCACGCACCTCACCGGAAGGCTTTTTGACTAAATCTCCTAACTCTCTCAAATCGACCGCTGTCCATGAGGATCATGTGTAACTGGTTCTAGAAGTTTTCCCCTAAGGTCCGTTCCCTATCTTCAAGTACGACCTTCGCTTGAGGATCGAATGAAGGCTTTCCCGAAGCATGTGTGTGATATCTAGAACCTCAAGGAGAACATCACCACGGAGTTGCTAAATATCTATCGGTCGACCCTTCTGTTTCCTCTATCTTGTGGCAATATCTCGTTATGAGGTTTTACCTCTCTAGCTAATTGTGGATCCAATGCTATATCCTTCCCACCTCGGTGAAATCAAGGTTTGCCCAATCACACGGACGTTGGGTCATTTCATCAGTCACCTTAGGGCCCAATCCTCAATCTTATGGAAATCTCTTGTGTATCCGAAGTGTGGAGTCCAGAAGATGCCTTTCTCCTCACAGTGCCAAATCTCTACGGTCTAACCAAGGGATGGTTTGAAGTGATGTCTTGGTGATCGGTTGTCCTATCCTCGACTCGACCTTTCTTTGGTCAAGTCGTTCCTTGTTCCCTTAATGGCCTATGGTTTTGGGCAAGCTTCCTCTTGTCCGTCACCGTAAGCTATCTTCTGTTCTTTCCGCCGCCTCGACATGTCATGTTTGCTATCTTAAGTTATGCAATAAGGGAGATCATCGTGGGATCGAGTAGATCGTTGAAGTTAAGAGTTGCCATGTTCCTTCCTCCCTATTTCTACTCTAGAATCTCGGGACGAGATTCCTGTAAGAGGGGTAGAATTGTAACAGCCCCAGATTAGTACCCTAAAATATGGGCCAAATTTTCACTTTTTGATTTGCATTGCATCATGGCATCCATTTAAAATTTGCTAATCTAAATAAAGCAACACTTGCAAATTAAAGGCTTGGGAAGCAAAACCCTTCCTCACCTTTCCAAACTAAATGCATTGCCCAAAATGGCCAAACCAAATGCAAAGCTCAAGTTGGCAAAATACCTTATTCTTGAACTTCCAAATTGTTTAGGAAGTTCCAAATTTGCTTCTTATCCCCAATTCTCAATTTCCAAACTTTGTCAATTGAGAAATGAATATGAGGATTTAAATTGGCTTAATTCAAATTCTATTTTTGAAACCAAATTAAAACTTCCAAAAATTCAAACTAAAATCATGGGGAGCTTCAATATTATTGTGAGAGAACCCATGAATATTTTAATTAATTTTGGAAATTCTTAAATGCTCCAAATAATTACAATTTGGAAATCGTCAAAAATACTTATAATTAAAAGCTGTGAACAAGTGTTGCCCAAAACATTTTATTTCACCACCCCAAATTTTGTGGAGTCTCTACCTGACAAGGGGAGCCTACTCAAATAACTTCATAATTTTTGAAATAACCTAAGGGCCTCAATAAAATTCCTAAAGGGCTTCTGGTTTTAATGGAAAAAGAAAACAAAGGGAAAAAGTTCAAAACCTGGCGTGTGGACCCTACTGGCAGTCTCTCTCCTCTCCTTCTTCTTCTCTGTAGCCATGCCGCCACTTGCTCCCGCGCCATGCCGCTCGCCACCTGCTCCGGGTGGATAAGAAGGGCCCCCCCTGAGGTCGTTCCTCTCTCTCCCTCTCTCTGCTCTGCTCTGCTCTGCTCTCTCCCTCTTGCGTCGTTTCCAACTCCAAACCGTAGATCGATTTCCAGGTTCACCATGGCCGCCGCCGTCCCTTCCAAATCGCCGGCGACCGAGGACGCCTCGGAGCAAATGGACGCTGCCATCACCTCCGCCGTGACTTCCTCTCCTTCTCCGTCGAGGGAATCGACGCGGGTCCCCACGAATTGCCGACGCCGCCCGATTTCATCTCGGCCACGACCGACGCCGCCGGGCTCGATTACTTCGTCTCCGACCACCCCTCCGTCACCGAACCACCACAGTTCAACGAGGGTGAGCCCCTTCTTCCCTCTGGCCCTCTCCCGCGCCCCCTCTTTTCTCCCGCCATCGCGCCGTTCTGGCGGTCACCGCCATGACACCGTGCTCGACACCCCCGGCCTGGGCACCGGCCCGAGCCGGACTTGAGGCCGGCTGGCTCGGGTAACGGCCCGGCCTTCACCCCGGCCTGGACTGGCCACGAGGCCGGCCTGTTCGGGTCGTGCCCCGGCCTGCACCCCGGGTTGGGCCGGCTCTGAGGCCGGCCTCTTCTGGCGCGGTCCCGGCCTGCAAACCGGCCTGGGCCGACCTGTGGGCCGGCCCAACAGTAAACTCTGTGTTTTGGAAAATAATTTTGGAATTTAAATAATTCATATCTATTCGAATAATACTTCAATTTGGACAAACCAAATGTCAAATTGTTCAGAAAAACATCACCTATCTATTGGCAACTTCTCCTTAATCCTTTGAGCAACTTATTTTTGCCTTATTTAAAGATTCCTAAAATGGGTTAAATAATCCCAAATTAGGAAAATTCATAACTTATTAAATATTTGTCCAAAAATTATGAATTAAATATCAATGTGATCCACACTTCAAATGCTATCCAATTGTGCACTTATCACCTCATGATCACAAATCTTTATTTGATGTTTTCATAATTTGATTAAATGAATTAAATCTTTTATTTAATTAATATGCTATTTATTCCTCGGTGCTCCGAAAATTACAAATAAATTACCGAAATGATCGGAAGAACGAATCCTATCCATTCATGTTATGTTCATGCATATTTGAGCCACTTCTATAATAATTTGATAATCTATGAAGAATGTGGTCACTAAGATAAATATGGAGTGGTGTCCAAATAATTGCACTAACTATTTGGAACTCCATTTAATTTGTTAAATAAATTAAATGATATTATCTTTGCATCAATTGGACATATCATCATGTGTTTGCGCATTGCACCTTGTGATCGTGTGATTTATGTGTTCTTTGTATTTCTCTTTTGGGTATCGATAGATTCCGGAATCGAGGTTCTCTCTACTTACCCCGACGAGCCGTACTACACGCCCCGGCAGCAAGGCAAGAGATAACCTAACCTTCTTGGCATTCTAGCATCCTAATGTTTTATCAACTTATTTTATCCACCATAATATTGCATGCGATTCAAATGTCTCTTTTGATCAATATATAGAGTATCCTATAAATGCATGTTTATCCCCCGAACCATCACATGCTTTCCCCTCCTATGAACCCTAGGGTTGATGTGTTGGCCGGATAAATACTATAATTGTTGTTTATATGCCTAGCTATGCTTAGAAATGCTTAGTTGAAATACTAGTTATGTCCGTTGTTAAATTCCATAATTGTTGATGTTGATGGAATGATTCGGGCATGGTGGATAATTGTGATGCTTAATTAAAATGCTAAGACGGCTCGGGTGAGTTGCCATCGGGGATGGTGTTTTGCCTCACTCTAGCCCCTAGGTGCGAGTTCTTTACCTCTTGAACCAAGATGAGCGTGCTTCCGGAGGTGGGGGCATATGGAACCCCCTTTGACCAAATAATTTGTGAGGGGCTTGTCAAGGATCCTCTAGTTTGCTATTTCCATTTGCGCGTGAGTGTGTGGGTGGAAAAAGGAACGAGGATGGTGGTGTTTAGGATGTGGCCGCGGGGCAGGGCGTTGGAGGCGCTGAACCTGTCCTTCCGCACACTGATGGTCCTTGAGTAAGCCTCATGCATTGTAAAGGTCTAACCGCGCCCGCTCGCCGGCCTTCCCCGGAAGAGGGCCAACTAGGTGAGCCGGACGGTACCAATGGGTAAAATAGTACACCCCTGCAGGGTTTAATCTTTTCGAAAAGCCGTGTCCGCGGTTATGGACAACTTGGGAATAGACGATAAGATCATAGAGAACCTTAACCTAATTGATATGGCAGCTAAACGTTGCATAACCAAAGTGTGTGTAAAAGGTTCATTTCCTCGAGGGTGAGTCGAGGGGGTGCCTTTGGTGAAGATGAGTGGGTGTTGGCTACAAATTGGTTCGCCGAGAACCGAAGATGACAAGTTTACTCTCTTATCCCCTTTATGAAAAATGTTCTGATTAGACGATGCCTCGTGTCTTTTTATATCTTTTAAATGAAAATCTAGCTTTATGCAAAATAGCTACAATATACAGCTTTAGAGCCTCCGTCAGCATCAGGCCTATATCGCCCTACTAAACTTGCGAGTACGTCGTACTCAGTCTCTCTTTGCTGCCTTTATACTTGTATTTCAGAGGAGGACGACCCCGAGCAACTAGGTGGGTTCTTCGTGGACGTCGACGAATAGTTCGGGGTTCCCAGGTGGCAGCTTGGGACCGTGGAACAAACTGGTTGGGATCTTTTATTTGTAGGCCTCTTAGGCCATATATTTGCTTCTTGTTGTTAGACAACACTACCCGCTTCCGCTTGATGAATTGATGGTCTGTGACCTTTTGATGTGTAATATTTGTATTCTTCTCGTTATATGAGTTGCTATATGTTGTGTGTCGTAGAGTCATGCAATGTGCCAGTTGTTCCACAAGTTTCGATCTCTTAACTATGCGTGATAGCGATGTCTGAGCTTATGGCATGATCGGGGTGTTGTGTGCCGATGATCCATTCCGAGCACACCTGCCAAAGGTTTTGGCCTGGGGTTGGTAAACTCAGTAACCCTCGATTGTGTAGCATGACCGGTTGCACAACGCTTCACTGTATAGTTCTGGGGTCGAGGCGCTACAGAGCAGCCAAAGCTTGGATGCGCAATTTGCCTCCTAGATCAATCAACTCTTGGGAGCAGTTGAAGGCGGCTTTTATCCAGAACTTCCAGGGCACATGCAAAAAGCTTAGTACCATAGAGGACCTAGAGCGGTGTGTTCAGCGGAAGGGCGAGTCTGCAAGACACAGGATGAAGCGGGTGTCAGAGATTATTAACTCTTCACAAGGACTCCCACCAGTTTCAGTGCTGATGGCGATGGAGAGAAACTGCAGCTACAATCCCTTGAGTTGGAAGCTGGGTCGCATGAAGGAAAGCTTAAATCAGGGTATCCCCCTGACAATTGGTGAAATAATGGCAGGTGCTAATAAGCACGCGGCCACAGACAAAACTAAGGACCAGGAGGAGGGAAATAAAGGACAAGGTGGCAACAATCAGAATCAGAACCAGAGCCAGAACCAAGGTGGTATCAAGCGGTCGTATGGTGACAACTCTGACCTAGTAGCTAATACAAATACTGGGATCAGACGCAAGGACAACAATTCTAGAGGATATCAAGGGCGTACTCCAACTACAGAGGAAGTTTTGTCGAGTCCATGCCCTAAACATGCCAAGAATGGCAGGTGTGGTCATACCTTGGGACAGTGTGTGGATTTGCAGCGTGCTAGGTTTTCAGGACCTGGAAATAGAAATAACAATGTGTACAGAGGAAACAATGGTGCTGGAGGACCCGGCAACAACGGCGGAGGAGCCGGCAATAACCCAAATCAACCTCAGGGAGGAGGTAACCAGCAGGGCGGGTTCCAGCAGAACCCGAAGCAGCTTCACGATGGCAATGGGCAGTATTATGTCACAACTCGGCAGCAAAACCCGAGTCGTGGCAGCTACCATGTTTTTACCACGAGCACGTCTAAACGTGCCAAGAAATTGAAAGTGCGAGCTGTTAATGCAGTAGAACCAGCAATACCACAGTGGCTCAGGTGGTCAGAGCAAACCATAACGTGGAGTCGGGCAGATCATCCTCCAAGATTCGACGATCCAGGGCAGTTAGCCTTGGTGGTAGCACCTCAAGTTGGGGGCTACACATTGAATAAGGTACTGATGGATGGTGGAAGCAGCATCAATATTTTGTATTATGACACATTCAAGAGGATGAAGCTGCAAGATAGACAGTTGATTCCAACAGAGACAGTGTTTCATGGGATAGTGCCAGGGAAGTCGGCCAAACCCATTGGTAAGATTTACCTTGAAGTCGCTTTTGGAACAATGGAGAACTATCGGTCAGAGATTATGCCCTTTGAGGTGGTGGATCTTAAGAGTCCATATCATGCTCTTTTTGGTCGGCCAGCATACTTTAAGTTTATGGCCAGGCCATGTTACATCTACTTGAAGCTCAAGATGACAGGTCCAGCAGGAGTCATCACAGTCAATGGCAGTAGACAGATGGCATTGGAATGTGAACAAGGAGATGCAGCTATGGCTGAAGCAGCTTGTGCTCAGGAGGAGCTCAAATTCTATCAAGCAAACGTGGACCCGGAGGACAACTCGGTCCTCAAGAAACCGGCCACAGAGGAGAAGATGAAATTCAAGTCAGCTCAGGACACAAAGTCAGTGGATTTCACCCTAGGCGAATCCTCCAAGAAGTTCGTCATTGGGGCACATCTGTCTGACAAATAGGAAAGCGCGCTCGTCGAGTTCATCCGTGAGAACCGGGACGTCTTTGCATGGAAGCCATCTGACATGCCAGGAGTCCCGAGAGAACTCGCCGAGCACTTCTTACACGTTAATCCTAACGCAAGACCAGTCAAGCAAGGTCTGCGCAAGTTTCATGATGATAGGAGAAAAGCTATTGGAGAAGAGGTGGCTCGGCTTCTCGCAGCTGAGTTCATCAAGGAGGTTTTTCATCCAGAGTGGGTGGCCAATCCAGTGTTAGTGCCAAAGAAAACAGGAGAGCTGCGTATGTGCATCGACTTTACGGGTCTCAACAAGCATTGCCCTAAGGACCCGTTTGCTTTACCTCGCATCGACCAGATCATTGACTCGACAGCTGGGTCAGAGTTACTATGTTTCTTGGATGCCTATTCAGGGTATCATCAGATTAGACTCAAGATAGAGGATGAGCTGAAGACATCCTTCATTACACCCTTTGGAGCATTTTGTTACAAGACAATGCCCTTTGGACTCAAGAATGCAGGAGCTACATACCAGAGGTGCATCCAAAATTGTTTTAAAGACCAGATAGGGAGGAATTTCACGCATATGTGGACGATGTGGTTATCAAATCTCAGAAAGCCGACTCCCTGATAGCAGATTTGACAGAGACTTTCAATAATTTGCGCAAGTATAAGATGAAACTCAATCCTTCCAAGTGTGTTTTTGGAGTCCCTGCTGGCAAACTCCTAGGTTTCATTGTTTCAGAGAGAGGCATTGAAGCAAATCCAGAGAAAATCAAGGCTATTCATAACTTGCAGAAGCCGACTTGTCTGAAGGATGTTCAAAAGCTCACTGGGTGTATGGCAGCTCTAAGCAGATTTATTTCAAGACTTGGAGAGAAGGCGGGTCCTCTCTACCGACTCTTGAAGAAGTCAGATAAATTCTTGTGGGATGAAGAAGCAGACCGTGCTTTCGAGGAGTTGAAGAAAACTTTGTCAACAGCTCCAGTACTTGCAGCTCCTACAGATAAGGAGCCCATGCTATTATATGTGGCTGCCAACGAGAGAGTTGTCAGTGCAGTAGTAGTTGTGGAACGTGCAGAGGAGGGAAAAGAGTATCCAGTGCAGAGACCTGTCTATTACATCAGCGAAGTCCTCACAGATTCAAAGCAAAGTTACCCACAGTGGCAGAAGTTAGTTTATGGAGTTTTTCTTGCCAGTAGAAAGCTTAAGCATTACTTCCAAGAGCATCCAATTAAGGTGGTGAGTTTAGCACCATTGGCTGATATCATACACAACAGAGAGGCAACAGGGCGAGTCGCCAAGTGGCCAATTGAGTTGGGTCCTTATCATATCACATATGAGCCCAGGACAGCGATCAAGTCTCAGGCTTTGGTCGACTTTATCAATGACTGGACAGATTTCACATCGTCACCAAATACCCCTTGCACCAAGTATTGGACAATGCACTTCGACGGGTCCAGACAGCTAGAGGGTTCAGGAGCCGGCGTTGTGTTGACATCACCCAAAGGAGATAAATTGGCATATGTCCTTCAGTTGCACTTTGATTGTACAAATAACATGGCAGAGTATGAAGCCTTGTTGCATGGTCTACGATTAGCCAAGGAGATGAATATCAAGCGTATCAGGTGTCTTGGGGACTTAGATCTGGTAGCATAGCAAGTATCTGGAACATGGGACTCGAAGGATGCAAATATGGCAGCTTACAGAAGAGCAGTCGAACAGATAGCCGGGTTCTTTTCTGGTTATCAAGTGGAACATATTGACAGGCGCAAGAACGAGGCCGCCGATGCGTTATCACGACTCGGCTCTCGTCGAGAGAAAGTACCACCAAACGTGTTTGTGGACGAACTCCACCATCCTTCAGTCAAGCTACCCTCAGAAGAGGAGTTAGCCTTCCCAGACCCAGAGTCGGCTTTGGTGGCAGCAGTACGAGCAATCCCAGCGTGGACAGAACCTTATTTAGCATACCTCCTATGGGGTGAACTCCCAAAGGATGAAGTCAAACAGAGACAACTCATCAGACGGTGCAAGTCCTACACAGTCATTAATGGCGAGTTGTATAGAAGGAGCGTCACTGGAGTCTACCAGAGGTGCGTGTCTCCAGAGGAAGGAAGACAAATCCTGCAAGAAATCCATGCAGGTGATTGTGGCCATCATGCATCCACTAGATCCTTGGTGTCGAAAGCTTTCAGGCACGGGTTCTTTTGGTTGACAGCACATCTGGATGCAGAAAGGTGCTTGGGGGCTACTGCAGTGATAAAGAAAGAATAAAGAGTAGAAGTCAGAGAACTTACATGATGGTTCATTTGAAGAGACCTAAGAGCCATCTGCTCCTCATCCTTCAACCTGGAGGCTTGATCATTAAGCTCAACAGCTTCTATATATGCCTCAGAGAAGGACTTGTCATCAGATATCCGGAGTCGGCTGTAGTCGATTGAAGACTTGGCTGGCTCAGGAGTCGACTTCTGAGGAGCAGGAGATGCTTGAGGCGCAGTTGTTTGAGTCCTAGTCTCAGAGGAGGACTGTACCACAAGCGGAGTCTCCACCCGAGTCCTTGGAATGGACTCGGGAACAGGGGGAGCTGCAGTGACTGTGGCACCTGCAGATGCAGGTGTAGAAGGAGCTGTCTTTGTACTCGTCGTCTGAGAAGTCGACGGTGGGACGGTTCCACGGCTGGAAGTCACGTCAGTCATGCCTGGGAGCTTGGAGACCTTAGCGCAGGGCCGAGCTCTGAAACAAGGCAAGATAGAAGTCAGTACCAAAGATTATTAAAAGGAAGCATAGATGACATATTTAATAAGAGTAAAAGCAGAAGTCGTACCCGGTGTTTGTCCCAAGGTCCAAAGAGGCCTGAGAGTCAGAAGATGGCATAGACATGCCTGATTGGTAGGAGTCGGCCTTCTCAGGAGGAGAAGTCGACTTCCTCTGGTGAGATACTGGCAGAGGATCTGGAGTCTCTGCAGGGCCGTCCGAGCGTAGCTTCCTCTTCCTGGCCGCGATAACACTCTGTGCAGAGTCTTGAGGTTTAGTAAAGGAGTCGCTTGATCCAAGGACTCGAGAAAATGGTACCTTGGGAACGGCTGTTCGAGACCCGTTTTTGGTAGGAGCCGGGGGAGAGGAAGAGCGACTCTTGGTGCCTGAGGACTCCTCAGACGAAGCCGGCTGGGACGCTGCAGGGCTTGACTCTGCGCGTTCTTGCTCAACAGCATCATTCACAGGAGCCTCCTCGGAGGACTCCTCTTCAGCAGCATCCTTAACAGGAGCCTCCTCGGAGGACTCCTCTTCAATAACATCTTCAGTAGGAGCCTCTGGCGAGGACTCCTCATCTTCACACTACTAGGAAACTAGCTATAGGTGGATAGCTATTCTGTGGCGCACCAAAGTTTACGTGCGCCACAGAATATATTCTGTGGCGCATCTCTGTAGGTGCGCCACAGAAATAATTTCCTTTTTGTGGCGCATATATAAGAGGTGCGCCACTGAAATGTGTTATTCTGTGGCGCACGAGTGTACATGCGCCACAGAAAACGTGTGGGCCCCACAACCCACGGCTGTATTGCATCCTACCACACCTTTTCTGTGGCGCATGGCTACGGATGCGCCACAAACAATTTTGTTTCTGTGGCGCAGCTGTACCTATGCGCCACAGAAATAAGGGTGGGCCCGGAACAAAAAATTGAAGGAGCCATTTGTGTGGCGCATCCAGCGGCGTGCGCCACAGATGCGCCACAGAACTCCTGTGCAGAAATTCAAAAGTGTGGCAGCATATGAATTTTAGTATTATACCTACTAAAGGTGTCTATTCTTTATTTAAAAATATTAACAAATATGTGTGTGTTCTTTCTTTAAATTTAACCAAAACTTTATTTTTTGAAAAGAAAAAAATATCATTAAAAAGAATAACAAATATGTGTGTGTTCTTTCTTTAAATTTAACCAATTTTTTTGTATTATACCTACTAAAGGTGTCTATTCTTTATTTAAAAATATTAACAAATATGTGTGTGTTCTTTCTTTAAATTTAACCAAAACTTTATTTTTTGAAAAGAAAAAAATATCATTAAAAAGAATAACAAATATGTGTGTGTTCTTTCTTTAAATTTAACCAATTTTTTTTGTATTATACCTACTAAAGGTGTCTATTCTTTGTTTAAAAATATTAACAAATATGTGTGTGTTCTTTCTTTAAATTTAACCAAAACTTTATTTTTTGAAAAGAAAAAAAATATCATTAAAAGAATAACAAATATGTGTGTGTTCTTTCTTTAAATTTAACCAATTTTTTTTGTATTATACCTACTAAAGGTGTCTATTCTTTATTTAAAAATATTAACAAATATGTGTGTGTTCTTTCTTTAAATTTAACCAAAACTTTATTTTTTGAAAAGAAAAAAAATATCATTAAAAATATAACAAATATGTGTGTGTTCTTTCTTTAAATTTAACCAATTTTTTTTGTATTATACCTACTAAAGGTGTATATTCTTTATTTAAAAATATTAACAAATATGTGTGTGTTCTTTCTTTAAATTTAACCAAAACTTTATTTTTTGAAAAGAAAAAAAATATCATTAAAAAGAATAACAAATATGTGTGTGTTCTTTCTTTAAATTTAACCAATTTTTTTTGTATTATACCTACTAAAGGTGTATATTCTTTATTTAAAAATATTAACAAATATGTGTGTGTTCTTTCTTTAAATTTAACCAAAACTTTATTTTTTTGAAAAGAAAAAAAATATCATTAAAAAGAATAACAAATATGTGTGTGTTCTTTCTTTAAATTTAACCAATTTTTTTTGTATTATACCTACTAAAGGTGTCTATTCTTTCTTTAAAAATATTAACAAATATGTGTGTGTTCTTTCTTTAAATTTAACCAAAACTTTATTTTTTGAAAAGAAAAAAAATATCATTAAAAAGAATAACAAATATGTGTGTGTTCTTTCTTTAAATTTAACCAATTTTTTTGTATTATACCTACTAAAGGTGTCTATTCTTTATTTAAAAATATTAACAAATATGTGTGTGTTCTTTCTTTAAATTTAACCAAAACTTTTTTTTTTGAAAAGAAAAAAAATATCGCGCATTTCTGTGGCGCACTCCTCCAACAGTGCGCCACAGAATCCTTCCTTTCTGTGGCGCACCCTTCCCGCGGTGCGCCACAGAATCCTTCCTTTCTGTGGCGCACCCTTCCCGCGGTGCGCCACAGAATCCTATCGCGCCCACTTACATGTGGGTCCGCCAACGCGCCTCCCTCACATCGCGAAAACGGCTAAGTCCCAAATTTTCGCGCGCTCTCGAGACGACCACCACCGCGTCCTCGCCGCCGGCAGCTCCCGCCCGCGCGCTCGACGACCACCGCACGTCCTCGCCGCCACTCCACCGCGCTCTACCTGCCCCGCCACTGACGGCCAGGAGCACCTCCACCGCCACGCCCGCACCGCCCCTGCCCGAACCGCACACTCGGCCCCCGCGTGGCGCCGCCGACGAAGACCTCCCACCCTCGCACCTCCCTTCCCTCCACACCGGCGACGACCTCTACACCGCGCTCGACAACCTCCCCTCCCTCCCCTCCCCGAGGTGCTTCCTTTCCCCCTCCTCCCTCCCCTACCGAACTGCTGCACCCAAGGTGTTTGTAGAAATTCCCCTACCGAACTGCTGTTAGTTGAGATGAAAAAATTGAGAAAAAAAAATGTTAGTGCATGCAGTAGATGTTTAGGTTAGTGCTAGGTGCTTGATATATGTTGTTATATGGAAAAATGCAGTAGATGTTTAGGTTAGTGCATAGTTGCTAGTTCTAGGTTAGTGCATAGTTGCTTGCTGTTAGTGCTAGGTTAGTGCTAGTGCTAGGTTAGTGCTAGTGCTAGGTTAGTGCTAGTGCTATTGGTATTTTTTTTGTTGCTTGCTACTGCCACTATATTGCTTGCTTGCTCTAGTTGCTTGCTGCATAGTTGCTAATGCTCTAGTTGCTTGATGCATAGTTGCTAATGCTTTTCTTGTAAAAAAATTGCTACTGCCACTATGTTAATTGCTATGGTGTACTACTGCCACTATGTTAATTGCTAAATCATGGTTTTGTTAATTTATTGCAGCGCCACGAGGAGCACCTCCACCACGCCGATCTCGGACCCGAGCCTCCCTTCCCTACCCGAGGTAGTTCCTCTCTCCCTCGATGTGGATGTGGATGTGGTGATGTATATGTGCATGAGGATATGTGTCCACGACCATCGTGTCGTGGTTGTTGTGCTCCGACCATCGTGTCGTGGAGATTGTTGTGGTTGTTTGTGCTCCGACCATCGTGTCGTGGAGATGCCGGCCGGAGATGTGGATTTTTTGTGAAATGCTTGCAGGTACCCCGAGAGGCCCTTGAGATTGCCGGAACGTTGATTAACTTCCGTTCCGGCAAATTCGGGTACTCCATATGTCCCTTTTTTAGCAAAGGTCATGCCGAAATTTTTCGTGAATTTTGGCATGACTCTGCTAAAAAAGGGACATATGGGGTATTGCGACTAATGCATGGGCCGGGGTATCCTAGTACTTAATTAATTGATTTTTTTTCTTATATTTCTGTTGTACTAACTTTTTGTCTTTTTTTAATTAAGTGCAAACATGTCGGACTCCGCGGGACCTTCTAAGAAGATGAGCGTCGAAGAAATAGCTAGAGACGCCAACAAGTCGTTCTGGGAAGCGTCCCAAGAGTTGGAGGAGGCCGCCGCCGCCGGAGCTGCTAGTGGCGACCGTGCTGACGATGAGCAAGACGCCCTGGAGGGCGACGATGCCGAAACCACCGATGGAGCTGCTAGTGGCGGCCATGAGGATGACACCACTGATGGCGGCGACCACACGGATGGTGGTGTCGACCCGACCGCTCCGAAGCAGAATAAGGAAAGGAGGGATAGGACACCTCAAGCGCTCGCCAACGTCACAGACCATTTCACCGAGGTCACGCCAAGTGGCCTACCAGTGGCGCCTAAGGCCTCTGCCAAAGGGTACAGCATGCAACTAGGGTGCATCCTCCGGGAAAGCGTGTCCATCAACACGAAGGACATCAGAAGCACGGCCAATAAGGCTTTGCGCGACGTCCTCCTCCAGAAGCTTCACCAACGGTACACATTCCCGGAGCCGTTCAACAAAAAGGTGGACAGTTTAGCCATCTCAAAGATGAGCACCGCCTTGAGCAGCTGGAAACACCGGGTGAAGCGGAAGATTGAGAAGGGTCTCAGCTGGCAGGAGATAAAAGCCAAAGAGCCGATGCTCGACCAAGAAGAGTTCGAGGAATTCAAGTTGTTCTTAAGAACTGAGGAGGCTAAAAAATGGACCAAGTGGGGGAAGGACATGCGGGAGCAAAACATAGGTAACCACCGTTGTGGAAGCGGCGGTTACCGAGGAAAGAAGCCCATTTGGGACAAGGAGGATGCCGAGTGTGCACGTCTCGGAAAAGAGAACCCGTGGGAAAAAATCACGGACGAGCAGACGAGGTTCTTTGTCCGGTCCCGCTACTATCTGGACATGACCACGGGGGAATTTGTTACCGACGATACCGCCGTGAAGGATTTTGAGAAGTATCTGGTAAGGAATTTAATTACCGTGGATATCTCAAAGTCCATTGCGTTGATCTAGTTAGATAACGAAGCCAAATAAATTAATGCCTAATTTGTCTGCAGGAGGCAGAGTTGAAGGCTGACGCTGAGGCCGGCGGCCCGTCGTCCCAGGGGTCGACAGAGCCGTGGGACACGACTTTCAACAGGGCGACGAACGCCTACAAGGGTAGGCCCCTGTCGATGCCGCCGACGTCAGCTGGCCGTGTGTCCGGCTTCGGTACGAGCATGAAGTTCATCAACTACTACCACTCGGACGCCGAGACGAAAAAGGAGAGGAGGAGGCCAAGTAAGGATAAAGCCGAGGTTGTGGAGCTAAGAAAAAAGGTGGAGACACTGGAGAATCAAAAAGTGGACTCCACCACGGTTGAGCGGTTAGTGGACGAGAGGCTGAAAAGTTTCTTACCCCCTGGGTTGGTGGAGGGGTTAGCTGCTTGGAATGCGGCTGGTCGACAGGGGCCGATATACGTGCCCAGCGTCAGCGGCAGCAACTCCATGAACCAAAACGTGTCGCCGGACCTGACGACCCCACAGCCCAACGCAACGACGCCCCCTACCGCGAAAGATATCGAGCCGCAGCCGGCGGCGGCTGTTCTTCATAATGCAACCGAGCGGCCGGAGAATGATAGGAAGGCCGCCGGCACCGACGCCCTTGTCTCGACAGTTGCCGAGCTCGACGCCATCACCCAGGTAACTAATTAGTTAGTCCGCAGAATCTTCTATAACTATGCCTATGATGACTGCCATCTCATGATGTCCAACATGTTTTGACTCAGGACATGCCTTGCATACTACTGCATAGGTTGGTGCCCGGCGGCGAGTTGAAGGACTGTGCTCAGGGCACTATCGTACAACCAATGAGCCGCGATATGCACCACAGTAAAATGGACGAGGACGTGATGAGGGTCAGGTTGGTTACGATAGTGCCTGAGTTTCGCGACGTCGAGCCCCCCATTCAACCTCCGGGAGCCGACGAGGAACACATGGTCCTTAAAGATTGCATCAAGTGGCCGATGACATGGCCGAAGACCCAGATTCGTCTTGGGACTGGACTTCTAGGGTTAAGGCGCAGCACCGGCGCCACCTCGAGGCCCCCGATCGTTCGGCCCTCGAGGCCCCCGATCGTTCGGCCCTCCTCGAAGCCTGCAGCCATCACCGCCACCCAGAAGGAACCGACGGTCGTCGCCACCAGCAGTCGCCACCAAAAACTGTTGGGAGCGCCTGTACCGCAACCATCCAAAGGCGCTGCCAATGCACCTCAACTTGGTGCCAACGACGATGATGGTGATAATGTCGACGTCGAGGGCTACCTCAACACTGGTGCCAGCATGGACATGTACATGCCTCCTGTGGATGAAGAACCCTTCCGCGCTCAAGGCGATCAAGCTGCTCGTCCCAGTACATGCACGCAGCGCCTGGACTTCCAGGGTTTATCTCAAGACACGCCTCCGGAGGCCGGCGATCAACCTCCACGCAAATTACCGTCTACCATTTTCAGCCCTGGTACACTACGTAAGACGGTTTTCCCGGAGTCCGCACCCCAACCACCCTCACCATCCCCGGAGATGAAGAAGAAGAACAAGAACAAGAAGAGAAAGAGGGGGCCAGGCGTCTCTGCGAGCCAGCCAGCTCCTAAGACTATCCGGGGTCATGAAGACACGGTATCACCCCGTGCGATTGTTGGCTTGACCCGGGTTCATGAAGCTGGTAAAGCGATACTGCCTCCGGAGCTACTCTGCCTCGCACGTGGATCCATGCACGCTTTGCATGAATCTGTCTTGGTGCTAGAGCGCCTCCTTATTCAAGACAAGGACCCAAATTACCCGGTGTTCACGGTCAGGGTGCCAATGGACTTGGACTTCATCTGTGATGCCCCCGCGAATCCGTTCTTCATCGCGTACGAGGACGTCTTCAATCTCTTTCACTCTAGACGGCTGGACTATAACTTGGTCCGCCTATACGCGCTTGATATGTCGATGAAGATCAAGAGAGATAATACCCAGTCCGTCGCGGTAGCGGATCCCTACTATATGCGTGACTGCCAGCTGGTGGAAGGATCAGCGACACGGACCAAGGCGATAGAGTACCTCCGGAGTTTCATGCTGACCAACAAGAGGAAGAACAACATTCTTCTGCCTTTCTTTCCCGAGTAAGTACACATCCGCTCGCTGCCGTCGTAACTTATGCTTTCTTGTAGATTTGTTTCATTGCTGATCCTTTCCAACATTTCGTTTCAATTGTGTTGAGCAGGAACAAGTACTGCACACTCGTCGTCCTGAACCCGAGGTGGTCCAGTGCCACTTATCTCGACTCGGGGAGTTTGGATATGAAGAAAGACTACACCAAGTTAAAGGGTGTTCTCGATGAGGCTCTCGAGGGCTACGCCAAAAAGGGAGGCCCCTTCGAAAAGAAGCAACAAGTTTTGAGCAATGACGGCACACACCGGTTCAAGCATGTGACCGAGTTCTGCTGCATCAAGCAGAAGTCTGGCAGCGTGAAGGAGGCCTTCTACGCCCTCCATCACCTTAAAGGGTTTGTCCGGGATGCTGAGAAATTGAAGTTGCCATCTAGCCTCCAAGAATGGACCAAATGTGCGGGGGCGATCACCGATGCCGATCTTAGAGAAGACTTCCATCGCATCCAGGTGCAGTTATCACGAATCATCGTCGAAGATGTCACCAATCATCGGGGGTCCTTACACAACATCAGAGGTAGCAATAAGTGCTTCTTTGTTTTCTTTATTATAGACTTGTCCACTTAGATTTGTATTATTAATCAATCTATTTATATCCCAATCCATCTACAGGGTTGCCTAAGAGGGAGATCGAAGAAATCCTAGAGGCTCAGTTGGACACCAGGACATGGACGACGAAAGAGGGCTGCAAACCGTTACCGGCACCGACAAAGAAGAAGGATCCATGATCGTCCTCCCCGCTCTTCCTCACCATCATCACGGATCATAGTTAGGCGGTGTGACCTATTCCTTTGTAATGTGTAAAACGATGTTAAAAATTCGGCACTTGTAATTATTGTGTGACACGATGAACTTTTGGATCGTACTTGTGTAAAAATTGTGTATCTCGGGCTCTAAGTAATGTGATATACCTGTATTTTCTGTTTCCTGTAATATACCTGTATTTTCTGTAATATACCTGTATTTTCTGTAATATACATGTATTTTCTGTAATATACCGGTATTTGTACAGCAGAAAACTGAAAATATATTTAAATTTTTCTGTGGCGCATCTCTTGATTTTTCTGTGGCGCATATATTTCTGTGGCGCACTGGCGGCCGATGCGCCACAGAAATATTTCTGTGGCGCACCTTTGCTGGTGCGCCACAGAATGTTGATATTTCTGTGGCGCACTTCGGAGATGCGCCACAGAATTATATTTTAGTGGCGAGACTTCTGTGGCGCATCCCCCCATTTCCTGGATGCGCCACAGAAAGCCAATAATGGTGCGCCACTAATGACCATTTCCCTAGTAGTGTGTTGCCAAGATAGTGGTTCACCCTCACATTGGCTACAGCGACAGGCGATGGAGGTGCTGTTGCCAGGGGCGTGAAGTCGTCGATAGCCTTGTATTCTTCTTCTTCTTCCTCTATGTCATCGTCGTCGGAGTATCCTTCCTCTTCCTGTTCCTCTTCCATGGGGACGTGGGGCTGAGCCCCTCAAGCTCATCATCATCGTCATCCATGGAGGAACATTGGTAGGAGTTCCCCGAAGACATAGCTACAACCTGGCAGACACAAACAACAAGAAACAAAGATCGCTCGAGAACGCTCGGTGCGAGATTAGATCGTCGAAGAGGGGTATATATTGAGGGTTTTTAGGTCAAGATGGAGCGTCGGGATCGAAAACGAGGCGAAAAGGGTCTCCGAGGAGGAAAAGGAGTGGTCCCACGCGGCCCCTGTACTTGGCCGCGTGGGGCCCCCTCTTTCCTCCCTCGGGACTCCGTTTCGTCAAGTTTTCTTTCCCCACACTTTTATTTCCATAAAAAATGACTTCCATAAAATTTCATGTAATTCCGAGAAACTTTCCAATACAAAAGTTACCTTTTATTGATTTGGAGTTGCTGAAACTGCTCGACCCCCTTTTATTATTTCTTCCGGTGTTTGTAAATTCAATGTTTCCAACGTTCCAACGAAGCTTTTTCCTGCAATATAATGTTTAAGACGTTGTCCATTGACCACATGAGGTTTACCTTTCATATCGCCGTAGAGACGGATAGCTCCTAAACGGTACACCTCCTGTATGACTAATGGTCCCTGCCATTTAGAGGCTAGCTTCCCTGCAGAAAACTTGAAACGAGAGTTGTATAATAAAACTTGATCTCCTACTTTAAATTCTTTTCTCTTAATCTTCTTGTCATGCTAGATCTTAACTTTCTCCTTAAATATTTTAGCATTTTCATAGGCTTCATTCCTCCATTCATCTAGTAGGTTTAAATCAAGGATTCTTTTCTCTCCTGCAGTCTTAAAGTCAAAGTTCAATTGTTTAATAGCCCATCTTGCTATATGTTCTAATTCAACAGGTAAATGACAAGCTTTCCCATAGACCATTTTATAAGGAGACATTCCCATAGGGTTTTTAAATGCAATTCTATAAGCCCACAATGCATCAGTAATTTTAAGTGGCCAATCAGACCTAGACTTGTTAACTGTCTTTTCAAGAATGAGTTTAATTTCCCAATTACTTAATTCAACCTGTCCACTTGTTTGAGGGTGATAAGGAGATGCAATTCTGTGGTTAACATTATATTTTGCCAATACCTTCCTAAAAACACCATGTATAAAATGAGAGCCACCATCAGTAATTAAAAACCTAGGAACACCAAACCTTGGGAAAATGATGTCCTTAAGCATCATCATTGCTGTGGCATGATCTGTACTTTTGGTTGGAATTGCCTCCACCCACTTTGTAACATAATCAACTGCAACCAAAATGTGAGTATGCTTTGTCTTTGAAGCTGGGAAAGGTCCCATAAAATCAAAACCCCACACATCAAATGGTTCAAGTGGTAAAGAATAATTCATAGGCATTTCATTTATCCTACCAATATTTCCCACTCTTTGACATTTGTCACAAGATTTAACATATTCATGGCAGTCTTTAAATAAAGTAGGCCAATAGAAACCAGATTGTAATACCTTTGCTGCTGTGCGATCTCCTGCATGATGCCCACCATATGGACTATCATGACAATCTCTTATTATAGCCTGTTGTTCATGCTCAGGTATACAACGTCTAATAATACCATCAACACTTTTCTTATAGAGGAAAGGATCATCCCAAAAATAATGTCTAACATCATAAAAGAATCTCTTTCTTTGTTCATAAGTAAAGTGTGGAGGTAATACTTTTCCAACAATAAAATTTGCATAATTAGCGAACCAAGGAGATGCAGCCTTAACACCGGATATATTAATATTTGCAAGTTGTTCATTAACAAAGCTATCATTAATAGGAATAGTATCATCAGGTATATTTTCCATTCTAGAGAGATGATCAGCTACTTGGTTATCTTCTCCTTTCCTATCAACAATGTCTAGATCAAATTCTTGCAATAAAAGTACCCATCTTATCAATCTAGGCTTAGCATCTTTCTTGTTCATCAAGTATTTAATAGCAGAATGATCAGTATGAATTGTGACTTTGGAATCAGTGATATAAGGCCTAAACTTGTCACAAGCAAATAGTACTGCTAAAAATTCTTTTTCAGTTTTAGCATAATTTCTTTGGGCAGCATCAAGTATTCTACTAGTATAATAAATAACATTCAGTTTCTTATCAACCCTTTGACCCAAAACAGCCCCAACAGCATAATCACTAGCATCACACATAATTTCAAAGGGCAATTTCCAATCAGGTGGTTGAATAATAGGAGCAGTTATTAAAGCATTCTTCAAAATATTAAAAGGTTCAGTCAAATCATCATTAAAAGAGAAAGGAACATCCTTTTGCAAAAGATTGGTTACAGGCTTTGATATTTTGGAGAAATCCTTAATGAACCTACGATAAAAACCTGCATGCCCAAGAAAACTTCTTATACCTTTTATATCCTTTGGGTATGGTGGCCTCGCAATAGCTTCTACCTTGGCTGGATCAACTTCTATTCCATCTCCAGAAATCTTATGTCCTAGAACAATTCCTTCGGTAACCATGAAGTGACACTTCTCCCAATTGAGAACTAGATGTTGATCTTCACAACGCTGCAAAACTTTGTTAAGATTGAACAAGCAATTATCGAAAGAAGTACCATACACAGAAAAATCATCCATAAAGACTTCCATTATCTTCTCAATATAATCAGCAAATATAGCATTCATGCATCTTTGAAAAGTGGCAGGAGCATTACATAAACCGAATGGCATTCTTCTATAAGCAAAAGTACCAAATGGGCAAGTAAAAGTGGTCTTTTCTTGATCGTCCTTATGGACAGGAATTTGTGAGAAACCTGAATATCCATCTAGAGAACAAAAGTGAGAGTGTTTAGATAACCTTTCTAACATTTGATCAATAAATGGCAGTGGGTAATGATCTTTTCTAGTTGCTTTGTTTAATTTCCTGTAATCAATGCACATCCTATAACCCACAACAGTACGTTGAGCCACAAGTTCATTCTCATCATTTGGAACAACAGTCATTCCACCCTTTTTAGGAACACAATGGACAGGACTAACCCACTTACTATCAGCTATAGGATAAATGATACCAGCCTCCATGAGTCTTATTACCTCTTTTCTTACCACTTCTTTCATTTTAGGATGGAGACGGCGTTGATAATCAACCACAGGTTTTGCATCCTCTTCCAAATTAATTTTATGCATACATAGAGCTGGGATTATACCTTTAAGATCATCAAGAGAGTATCCAATAGCTGGTCGATGAGCTTTTAGCACATCAAGTAGTTTCTCTTCTTCTTCAGCTGAAAGGTTAGCACTAATAATAACAGGATATATGTTCTTATCATCTAAGTATGCCTATTTGAGATTATCAGGCAAAGGTTTCAATTCAAAACTAGGATCCCCTTTAGGTGGTGGTAACACTCCTAAATTATCAGGTGGGATATGCAACTGTAACTGTGGTGGTTGTTGCCATAATATTTGTTCCAAAGCCTCTTTTTCCTCATCATTAAATGGTTCATCTTGATTAAGCATATAACGTTCTACAACATCTGTTGAAGCTACAGCTATAGGAGCAAGAGTTTCAATTATATCTTCAGAAATTGGCTCTTCCACAACATGTTTATCAGCAAATTTGGAAAAATTTAACTCAAGTTTTTCATTATCATATTTAATAAACACTTTCTCTTTAAGCAAATTAATTTCAGCCCCAACAGTACGCAAGAAAGGTCTACCAAAAATGATAGGACAAAAAGAATCTTGAGGGCAACCAAGCACAATAAAATCAGCAGGATATTTTATTTTACCAACTAGAACTTCAATATCTCTAACAATTCCAAAAGGACTGATATATTCTTTATTAGCAAGTTGAATTGTCATACCTGTCTCTTCCATAACAATAGGATCAATATCAGGCTTGATTTCAAGATAGAGAGAATATGGAATGACACTAATGCTTGACCCAATATCACATAAACCATGATAGCTCGAAGTCCCAATAGAGCATGATATTATAGGTTTTCCCACCTTGGCTGAACTACCTCTGATAATTTTAGTAGCATATTCACACAGATAAACATCAACGGGATCTTCTTCATTTAATTGTTTGATAACAGAAATTTGAGTATTGACTTCCACCTGTTCATATGGCTGAGGACATTTTCTTTTACTCTTGTTAGTAACAGTAGTAAGCAAATTTTTCTTAACTTGGTTTGGATATGGGGGTGGCTCAACATACTCCTCAATTCTCACAGATGACACTGGCTCTATCTGTTTAATAACTTTAGGAATAACAATAGATTGTTTAACAGGTTCAACATAAGTTTCAAACCCACTTTTAGGAATACAGATATGCTCAGCAAAAGATTTAGCTATTTCAAGTATAACATAAGGATCAAGATTAAATGTATCACTCATATTTTTAAACAAGATAGAAGTAGAGAAGGTCTCCACACAAGAATATCCATAATCAAAATAAGGTTTATTACCTTTATCAAGGTCCTAGTGTCCAGTATTTTCAGAAATAGTTTCCAATAGATTCCATGCTTCTTCTTCAGTATTATTTGTAAAACTCCCACCAGATGAATTGTCCAGAATTTCCTTATGCTTCATAGGTAGCCTCACATAAAAATTTATCAATATAAGTTTCTTTGTAAGATCATGACAAGGATTCTCACGAAGGAGTGCCTTCAGTCTCCCCCAAGCTAGAGTAATACTCTCTCCCAGATGTGGCCAGAAATTAAATATATAGCAGCGGCTCTCATAAGCTTCTCTGGGAGTAAAATATTTAAGAAAGAAAATCTTCCTCAATACACTCCATTCAGTAGTGGCTCCTTCATCCAAAGACCTGAACCAAATACGAGCATTACCAGATAAAGACATAAATAATAGCTTCCTTTTCACATAGTCCTCAGAAATACCAGGAATCCTAAATAAGCCGCAAATTCCTTCAATCATTTCAATGTGTTCACATGCAGTCTTAGTTCTATCCCCTGAAAATGCATTCTTCGTAACTCTTTCAACATGGCCAGTGGGAATTTTAAATCCCACATCAGATATCTTAGACACAGCAGTTTCAACCACTTTAGGAGTAGTGGTATAAGCACTTTCATAAAGAGTAAGGTGCAGCGAGGAACGATTCTTAAATGCCATAGTAACTATGAGATAAAACAGAAAATAAAATTCAGATTTCAAGTTTCCTTACCAAACTTCTTACCAATAGCGCTACGCTCCCCGGCAACGGCGCCAGAAAAGTGTCTTGATGGCTCCCAAGTGCAGGAGATCAATTGTAGCACCTTTCAATTAGAAAAGGTTGTCGAACCCACGAGGAGCTGAAGGTATTGGTTAGAAAGGATGATAAATAAAACAATAAAAGATGCAAATGTTTTTGGGATTTTTGGTTGTATAGTTGCAAAAGAAATAAAAATGCTTTAAGACAAATGGTAGCAAATAGAAAGCTCTCAAAGAGAGAGAAAGCCCAATCCTCTATGTGGCAAGAGGACAAGCTCAAGTGGTGTGTAATGTATAAGTGGAAAACGTTCCCGAGGGCGGCATGGATATCACTAGGCATAGAGATTTATTAAACAACACATTGCATATCTTGTCAAGTTATAATCTTCTTTGGGGCGGAGCCATAACTAGGCATAGCTAAATAATTAAACTACAACCCCTTATGATGGATCATGTGGCCAATTTAATGAATTGCACAAGAATTATTAAGACGTAAAGTCCCACCACAGCATTACACTCTAAGGTCCCCGACATTACTACCCACATAAAATAACTGCATGACTCCGTCTTGTGCTTAGTTGTCCTACCAAGTCTTCCTCAATTCATTACACTACGTTGTTCTCCTATGAGCCCTTTAAAGGTGAAGTGTTATGCAGTCGACGTTCGCACAACACCATCATAGAATCACATAAAAGATAAACTCTTGACAAAATATCAACACATATTATATATAAATCATTGCCAATTCATCCTATGCCCCCAGTAACATACGGGAACTACTCACAACATGCAAACATGATCATAATCAGTGGCATAAAGGGTACAACACAATCTGAAATAAATACTTCACAACCAAATAATGACAAGTACCCAATCACAAACATGAATAGGAGCACAAGGCAATGATCTAGGGTAAAGCAACTCTCAAACTATGAGGGGAACGGAGTGGATCACGGAGATGATGATGGAGATGGTGCTGGTGATGGTGATGATAGTGATGTAGAGGCTTCCTCCCACGCCAAGGAGGAGAGGTGATGATGATGGCGGTGTTTTCCCCCCTCTCCGGAGCTCCGGAGCAGCAGGATCTGACCCCCTTCGGAGAGAATCAGGAGCTCCGCCGCCGCCACGGCCTCAGATAATTCGGGGAAAATTAGGGCGTCCCTTTTCGGCGAAGACCAAGGTGTCCGTTAAAAGCCCCACGCGAGGAGGTGCTCGAGGGGCCATTTGGTGGGTCCCATGCGGCCAGGTACATGGGCCGCGTGGGCCCACCCCATTTGGCCCTCGTGGCCCTCCTGTCTTCGGTCTTCTTTCCTCCACTCTTCTCCTGATGAAAAACTGGCGTGGTATTTTTCCTTTAATTATTTGAGTTCGCGAAACTCCTAAAATAATAAAAACAAGAAAAAGGGGGTATTCTATCCCAGATATTAAATGCCAAAAATAGGGACTTTGTATGAAAGTCCCATAAATCATCTAAAACATGCAAAACATCGACATTACAATGCAAATAACATTCCAATATGATAATATAAGATATAAAAATGATGATATAAAATGCACATATCAGTGCACGGCAGCATGATGCGCCACTGAAATATTTCTGTGGCGCACGATGGCTGGTGCGCCACAGAATCTTAGCATTTCTGTAGCATACCGGCTGCGTGCGCCAGAGAAATATATTTTAGTAGCGAGATGTCCGTGGCGCATCCCACCATTTCCAGGATGCGCCACAGAAAGCCAGTTTTGGTGTGCCACTAATAGGCCTTTCCCTAGTAGTGTAGATTGGTGCACTACAAGAGAATTGGCCCGTAGAGGCACTATTTTGGTCCTGTAGAGACACAAAAATTGCCTCTACATAGTTGTAGAGGCAATGATCATTGTGTCTCAAAAGTGTCTCTACGGGCAGTGTCTCTTATACTATAGAGTCATTTTGTGAAATGCCTATATATGACATAAGGTCACTTTGTAGAGACAACAGGTTTTGTATCTACACACATCGAGGCACTTTAAAGATACACTTGAAATATGTATGTATAGGTATAGAGGCATTTTAGCTTGTCTCTGACATCAAGAAAAACATTTTATTGTGGGAATGTATTCATCTCCAGAAATCAAGATATGTGTAAGCGAGGCGTTTTATTTGATCCATAAGTGTAGAGTAGCCATATTTTCCCTTCTGAATACTAGTAGTTTTGGTGTGCCCCGTATTGGCGCGGCGGTAGCAGTAAGTGATGATGTGGGCAAGTCAAATCCATCTATTAAGGGTAGTGATGCTAATTTGTATGTAGACTCAATTACATATGGAATAGAATTATGTTACATAAACAATCTGGAGTACAGTTGACGACTTAAACTTCATAGAAAAAATGAAGTGGCATAATAGGACGGGTGGTTTCCTTGTCGCCTTGTCTTGGCTATCAATGAGCGCTGTTTTCTTTGTCTCAGAGTTCTTCGTTTGAGGAGAGAATGACGAGCTCATTGGCTGCCGGAGAGAGGCCGAGAACTGGAGCGAACTCTGCTTCATCGTCGGAAGGGATTAAGGGTTGCACATCTGTTAGCCTGCAAGAAACCCAACAACGTATAGGGGGTCAAAATCACATGTAAAATTAAACAAACTACAGGCAGCATACTAGAGACAGCATACAAAACAGTCTTAGGAGATAATGTTGATAAACTAAGGCAAACCAAGTTAGGTGAAACAAGTTATGTGTCAGGCATGAACTCTGAGCTAAGTAAAAATAATGAACATGCAACTGGCCAAGTTAACATACAGGATAGGGGAGCAAAATCAGCAAATACTCTGGAACAATCAATCGATGAGCAAAAGAAAACAGAGAGGAATATTGAGCTGAAACTGATTTGTGTTTTTCTGAGCTAAATTGCAGTAAAATTCTAACTGATAATAGACATGAAATTTTGCGTTTAGATCATCTGTTATGTCTTTTACAAATCTTTTGATACATGTACAATACATGGATATGAGAAGAAAAAACTAGCATTCACCCACACGGTGCAGAAACTGGTACCGGTCATTTGGACTGTGTATAGAACATGAGGGCTTGGCCACCAGATCTACTTGCACGACAGCTATTCCTTGGTGCTGAATATGTAAAATCTGGGCTTAAAACCGTATGTCTCTCTAGAGTTTTATTCTAAGAATTTTAGTAGCAGCCAAGAGAGTGAGAGCAAGAGCAGCCACCTGTAGTCGAATCCGAAGCAGCTCCTACGCAGCCGGCGACATGATCCTGCAACCAAGGTAGGAGAGTCCTAGCAGCACCCCAACCCGAAATCAAAAAACAGAGAGGAACTTAGATAATCTGGGCCTCTAACTCAAAGGGGAAATTAGAAGAATAGGTTCAGGAGAGAGGAGGGATTCAGGAGAGTTGTCGCCATAAAACCGTGCTCTGGCGGCATCCTGATGAGGGAGACCTGGGCAAGAAGAAGCAAAGAGCTGAGTGGCCAGGGGAGTGTTCCGTGTGCTTGTGTGGCTTGTGGACTAGGAGCGCATGCAGTATGGTGTTTCCTCCGCTCCGCCAGATAAGCCGCCACCGCCGCCCGCGGCGGACGAGGAGGAGCTGTGGCCTGGACGGCGATGCATCTTGGCCGTCGCAGTGGCCGTGCCATGGGGCCCGATGTTGGCTAGCGGGAGGTGCCGATGCCGGCGCCGACTGAGGTCTGCGACTGCCAGGAGGTGTCATTTGGGACTTTGGTTGCGCCGCCGCCTGTTCCTTTGGTGAAGACGAGCGGTCGTGTGCAGAGGAGGTGTGCTTTAGCGACTCATAGAGTAGTTTTAGATCGGATCGTGGTAGCGTGGGCGACGTGGGGGAGAGAGGAGTTGTGGCAGCGGGTGAGGAGATAGCGCGGAGAGTTACCAAATTTTTTGGCGATCGCGCCAATAAGTGTAACTATTGCTGAGGCAATCTAAAAAAATGTCTCTTACAATGCCTTTACATGTAAACTAAGAGACAATTTGTAGAATGTCTTTAGACAAATGTCTCTGCCGCTAAGGTATTGTTTAAACTGTCTCTTTTAGTGCCTCTACGGCAAATTGGATTAGGATTTAAGAGACGCGGTAGAGTGTGTCTCTAGAAAAATGTCTCTACTGCATGTTTTTGTTGTAGTGGTGGCAAAGGGCTATAGCCAAACTTATGGAGTGGATTATGATGAGACTTTTGCACCTGTGGAAAAAATGAACACTATAAGGGCCGTTATATCTATTGCAGCAAACAATGAGTGGAAATTGTTTCAAATGGATTTAAAGAATGCCTTCCTTCATGGAGATTTACATGAAGAAGTTTACATGGAGATTCTCGAGGTTTTAATAGCAAGAAACTGATGGTAGAGTCTGCAGGTTAAGAAAATCCCTTTATGGGCTAAAACAATCTCCTGGGGCCTAGTTTGGGAGGTTTAGGAAGGAAGTATGCTCTATGGGCTATCAACAAAGCAATGCAGATCACACCCCCTTCTTTAAACACCGAGGTGGCAAGACTGTTATTCTTATTCTGTATGTTGACGATATTGTCATCACAGGTAATGATGATTATAGAATAGCATGGTTGAAGAAGATGTTGGCTAAATCATTTGAAGTCAAGGATCTAGGTTTTCTTCATTATTTCCTAGGCATTGAGGCTGTATATGGACCACAAGGTATTTATCTATCCCAACGAAAATATGTTCTTAATTTACTTGCTGAGACTGGGATGCTAGGGTGTAAACCAGCTGCCGCACCTATAGAGCTGAATCATCATACTCTCGCTGACCTGGGTGACCGAATAGATAAACAAAATTACCAGAGACTTGTGGGGCGCTTGATTTATTTATCACATACTAGGCCAGATATTGCATATGCTGTCAGTATTGTCAGCCGATATATGCATGATCCCAGGACCAGTCATATGGATATTGTAAAACGAATCTTAAGATGTCTTAAAAGCTGCCCTGTGAAGGGTATTCTGTTTTCTAGGAACGGGCATCTAAAAATAGAAGGGTACACAGATGCAGATTGGGCTGGGTGTTTGGATGACAGGAAATCGACCTCTGGGTACTGTATGTTTATTGGTGATAGTTTAGTGAGCTGGAGGAGTAAAAAGCTAAGTGTTGTTGCAAGTTCAACGGCGGAAGCGGAATTCAGGTCTATGGCCTCAGGACTCTGTGAATTAATATGGCTGAAGTTGTTGCTAATGTAGCTTAAACAGTTTGACGATACACCTCTTCATGTGTATTGTGATAACCAAGCTACAATCAAAATTGTGAACAATCATATATATCAAGACAGGACAAAACACATTGAAATAGACCGGCACTTTATCAAAGAGAAATTAGATGAAGGGGTAATTAGGGTTTGTTATGTTAGATCCGTGGAACAAATAGCTGATGTATTAACAAAAGGTGTTAGTAATGTAACTTTCATGAAATCATGTAGCAAGATGGGGCTTGTGGATATTTTTGCCCCATCTTGAGGGGGAGCGTTGAAGTCCTTATTTGTAAAATTAGAAGTGTATAAGGACTAAACTATAACCTTGCCTTGTATTTTATCATGTACGGGAGAAGGAAATAGAGAGTATGAGATTCCAGAAAATTCTCCAATCTACAACAAAAACTAATTTTGCCACATCTCAGCCAGTGTAGCGTGATGTACACCTTCAGCCTTCATATGTGAGGACTATGTCGTAGAACAGGGTTTGTCCTTAGGCTATGTATGAGTAATGCCAGGGCCTGCTACAAGTGCCCTGTTCCTGTTGTGCAGCTCGACTCCTTCACCCGCTGTACTATGCTGAGCGCAGACCCAATTTCTTCACTAGAGAAACAATGCAGGGGGTTCAGACTTGTTGTTGTCAGATCTGAATGCAACCCATCAGGTCTGTTCACGGAGAGTGCTAGGATTAATCAGAGAGAGAAGTCGTAATATAGGATGGGATTTAATTTTGCCAATTGGATTGTTTGATTCCTTAACACAACATAATCCAGATCATTGGCAGGGTGCGCTGCTGCTTCAGAAAACTAATTTTGGCACATCTCAGTCTCATCTCTGAATTGAACACACCATGTCTGTTCAGATAGGACTACAATTTCTGTCAGAGACAATTAAGTTTGTCAAGCACAAGAGAAAGGATCTTTTTTCATCGATTGTATTAATTGTTTATTCACACAATCCAAACTACTGGCAGAGTATTAGCTTTACCGTATTTTTACATATTGTGCCAGCCCATCAGCGCGAGCCCTTCAGGCGACGCAAGCGAAATGCGTCGCCAACGAGCAATATATTGGATTCCCGGGTGTACCCCTCCACCGTCCGGAGAGAGTAGTTGGTCAGTCCGCCATCCCAGTACGTATGATGCTTCTCACGGGCCTTTTTGGTTTTGGAACTTTCTAGTAGCTTACGATCGTTTTTCGTAGTGTTCAAATTAAATTATTTGGACGTTGCCAACATTTATTTGATAAAGGGGATATGTATTAATATCGTCGAGATAGCAATTACATCCAGTCTCTTCAACAACGCCATACCCTACAGTCAAAAAAATAAGAAGAATTTAAAAAAAGAAAAGTCCCACTAAAGAGTTTATGTCCTTGCAGCAGCAAGACAACCACCACCAAAACAATACATGATGTTCAAATTCTCCAAAAGCGACGCCTCCAAGTAGGAAACAGTGCATAAGCGTCATCGTCGCCCGATCATAGATCTTGGGTTTCACCTGAAGATAGTCCCCGTTCTTATAACAATGCCTTCAACAAAATCATTGCCAAGCACAACCAATTAAGGCCACATCTTGAATTTTCACCCCCTCAAAGATAAGGCATTGATAAGATTTGACCTAGTGTGTATGCGTGCGTGCGTGCGTGCGTGCATGTGTGTGTGAGAAGTGTGATGTACATGGTGAACAGCTAGGAGGTCGATGCTTTTGCTTGCTGCAGATGCGAATTCTTCAATAGAGAAACAATGTAGAGGTTCAGACTTGTTGTTCTCAGCTCACTCTGAATGCAACACATCGGGTCTGTTCAGAGACAGGGCTAGGATTAATCAGAGTCAAAAGTTAAAGATTGTGCAAGAGCGTGAAACACATGTGATAATATAGGCGGATAGGATATGTTTTTATGGATTGGATTGTTTGATTTTTCACACAATCCAGATCACTGGCAGGGTTCTTCAATCTAATATTCCAGATCATTTTTTGATTTCAGAAAATTAATTTTGCCTCATCTCATTCTCATCACTGAATTCAACCTACCATGTCTGTTGATATGGGACTAGGATTAATCACAGCAAGAATTGTGTAAGAGTACCAAACACAGGTGGTATCATCGGAAAGGATTTTATTGCATCGATTGGATTCGCTGTTTGACCACAGAAAGTATAAGGAGAGTATTAGCTTTACTTTATGTATACTGACAGACTAGAAGCAGAACACTGTATTTTTCAGAGGATTCGACTGCAGCATGCAACACTGGCAGAAGAACAATTGGAAGCATACTAGTTTTACTCTCAAAACTTTTAAAAAAATTAAGCGAAATCTGTTTCCTGCACGCTCACCATCTGTCCTTGCGCGGTGCTTGCAAGCTGGCGTGCATAGCGTTTTTGGCTTATAAGTTTATATGTACCCATTATAGAAAATGCATTTCAAATGTATTTTTAAATGTTGAAAATTTAGAACAAAAATTTCAGATGTCCATCCGTACGTGTTGTTTCCAGCAGGCCCAAACCCTAGTTCTCTATCACAGCTCACGGAGGTGAAAGAAGAACAGGGGACAGCTCTGAATTTTGCCGGCGACGAACGCCGCCACGGGCGCACCGACGCTCTAATCTTTTCTCTTTTTCAGCTTACTCAATATACAGAGGAGAGGGGCTCTTATACACGCGCACAGACGCGTTGTACCATGCCCACTCCGTGCACTACCCGCATGCCCCGACCCGCGCGCTCGTCACGCCATGGACGCGATCAACGCGGCCGGCTGCAGTGCTTGTCACGCACACACGCGACTCGCTCAGCCTGCCTTTGTAGCCAACGCACTCACACACGCACGCAACGCACACAGATGTGGTTTATGGCTAACAATCTCCCCCTAAACCACGACACCGTGGTCCATCTTGACGTACAAGACACCGGCTCCTCGTCTACTGCCGCGGGGAATGCCATCTTCTTCGTCTCCGGTGACACACGCCACTGAGCGCATCACGCCCAGCAAGACCGACACACGATCCGCTGCCGAGCACCTCCATTGACGGATACACGGTCCGAGCTTGACGCAGACTCCATATTCTTCCTCGGCGACACACGCCGAGCTCCTTCTCCGCCGGCGACACACGCCTGATCGTCCCGCGCACGTACGCATGGTGATCCGATCTTCTCGTACGGGAGCCACCTGCTCATCCGTGAGACCTCCGATCTTCTCGTACGGGCCACTGCTCATCCGTAAGACCTCCGATCTTCTCGTACGGGAGCCACCTGCTCATCCGTGAGACCTGGGCGCCGGTGAGCACATCACACCCGGCCATGGAGCCGAGCCTCCGCCTCCGTCTGACGCCACCGCGCACACCAACATGGGACTGCCCTCCATGGCCGCCGCACCATGGTCGTCGTGCCGCGCCTCCGCGGCCGCTGCGCCCGCCGCACGAACGGCGTCACAGCACACCACAGCCGCGCTTGCCGCAGACTAACCGCGCGCCACGGCCGCAGTCGCCTCCAACGTGCTGCACGGCCTCCTCGCCGCGCCGCCGTGGCCTCCATGCTTGCCACACCCACGACATCACATCGCGCCCCGGCCCTAATGGGCTCTGATACCAATTGTTGTTTCCAGCAGGCCCAAACCCTAGTTCTCTCTCACAGCTCACGGAGGTGGAAGAAGAATAGGGGACAGCTCTGAATTTTGCCGGCGACGAACGCCGCCACGGCGCACCGACGCCCTAATCTTTTCTCTTTTTCAGCTTACTCAATATACAGAGGAGAGGGGCTCTTATACACGTGCATAGACGCGCTGCACCATGCCCACTCCGCGAAACGCGCGCTCGTCACGCCATGGACGCGATCAACGCGGCAGGCTGCAGTGCTCGTCACGCACACACGCGACTCGCTCAGCCCGCCTTTGTAGCCAACGCACTCACACACGCACGCAACGCACACAGATGTGGTTTATGGCTAACAATCCGGACATTCTATGTTTTTTTTTTTTTTTGCTCGTGTAAATAAGACAAAAAAAAGATGTCCCCTGAAAACTTATTTTAAAGCATCGGAAATTGTTATATTTCAACATGCACAAAAAATGTTTTTTTTTGAAACTTCATGTGTGAATATATAACGTCAGATTGTACACCAATTTTTTTTGGTAGTGGTTCATCTACGCCTATGAGACAAAGCCGATTTCCCAAAAGAAACAGCGTTATGTAACTTGTTGTGTCTTCTAGTTCTAGTTTCTGAATCCTGCCGGTTGCTGGCCTCCAATCTACCTCTAGGAATCAACGTCCCCAACAGGTTATATCGGCTCGGTTGGGCCGGACCGCCGGAGCTCGGTGGTGCCGTAGCGGACGCCCTAGCAGATGGAGAAAGGGTGAACAATTCTTGTTTTCTTCAGGTAATAACAAGTTTGGAAGTTCTTTCCAATGATCAACTTCACATAAGGGAACACTTCATCAACTGGTCGAGCGTGAGCACATGACTGATTACAATATGTTGAAACATATCACAGTTTCTAACCGAATTGAAAAATAAACACAGTTGTTGGCACAACAACAACTGAGTAGAGTTGAATCATGCGTCTTTCTCAGGGGTTGGCTTCTGGTCCCGCGTGAGAATGCCTGCGTGTGTGAGGAGAGCCCAGCTGACATGAGTAAGAAACTCCCCACCTTGTGCAAGGCGTTCCATGTGCCCCTTGACGTTGTCCGACGGCGCGATGTAGATGATGGCCCCGGCCCAGAATTCTGCCAGCACCTTCCAACGGAGACCTTCTTCAAGTTCCTCCAGCTCCTTCCCAAGCTTCAACCCTGTGATAAAGGTGCTCTCTTTCTTCTTGTTGGTGGCCGAACCAGTATCCTTGGTGTTGTTGCCGCTGGAATCCTCGATGATGGCATCCTCAGCGTTGTTGCCGCTTGAAATGTGGATGACGGTATTGTCGTTGTCGTTGCTGCTGGAAAGCCTGTGATTGTCGTTGCCTCTGGAATCAGCTGGGACGTTGGACATCCCTTCGTTGCTGCTGCTTTCTGAGTCGTTGATGGCCTTCTGAATTACGTCCCTGCTTGGCCTCCCTTTACCCAACACCTTGCTTGCACAACGTACTAGCGCATTGAAGAACAGTACTGTATCTGTCGAATTCCCAGGAAGCAAATCTGGGACATTGGACATCAAGTTCAAGTATGCGCAATATCTGGATAAGGTAGTGGCAACTTGCTGGTAGTTATCTTTCAGCGCCTTTTCTTCCTCCTTTGCACTGCTTTGATGACCCTCGACCTCACTGCCAAGGGTAATTTCACATCGACACCGTTACGCTTCAATGCTGCTTCTCCATTAGTTAGAGGACCACCAAAACTAGATTTCTGCAAGCAGGAAATTATCTCTCTCTTGACCAGATCAGGAACCCTTTTGAACGTTCTGTTAGAGAACATCATTGAGTAAACAAGCCAACACAAGTTGATTGATGTATGGAAGAAAGCTTTAAAGCTTTACATGTCTTGGGGAGACAGTTCTAGTACGTACAAAATCGACTACGCCGATAAGTAAGCATGGTTCAAGTAACAAAAGGTACATTTCCATGATTGGGCCTCATACACTATGATCACTCCAGCAGAAGTAGCCGTGAGCACTTTTTTTTCCAACCGGGCTAACCCACTTTCCACCAATTTCTTAACGGAAATACAAGATCCTTATACAACACAGTACCAGAGCTAGACGGAAAAGAAATGGGGGACAGCGGGTCGGAGCAGCAGCAGGAAACCCACTGAGAGAGTTCGATCTCGAACAAACCTGTAGGACGAAAACCTGCTGCCACTAGAAAGATATATATCCTATAAACAACGACAAGTCCAAATTGAGGCGAACAACGAAACATAAGACCCAAGTAGCCATGAGCACTTAGTTTATGAGATTATTATTATCTTTCCTTAGTGACATCCGTCAACAGATTATTATCTCCACCGACGAGGAGGATCCATCTGTGAGTCGCTCCTTAATCCGATGCTTGCTGGCTTCCTCATCCAGGGATCTTCTCGGGGACACTGGGGCAATGTCATTGCACGACTTACAGATGCCAGTTTGCAGCTTGATTGTCTTCAACCTCGTAGCTCGTTCCATGACAAACCTTATATAGTTTGTAACCATATCTTCCTTCTCGAACCCCCGGATCATCAGCAACTTCAAGTTCAGGTACTCCAAATCTTTGGATGGTTGCCACTCAACGTCGTTGGTCATCATCTTAAGAACAGTGTCCGCCACGGTCATCTCGACACAGTGATGTCTAGCTCGAACTAACTTTGCGGATGGACACAGAAAATTAAGAGCAAATGCTATGTTAAGACTTTGCCACCAACCAATGCACGACAGCATGGAAATAAATCTTTGCCATTTACAAATTTGTATCAAACTCAATACTACTATTACTAAAGTTGTTGATTTCTGTAAGATTGTCTGGAGACACAAGAATATGCTTCCGGGATTCCTATGAAGTTATGGCTACATTATACCTATGTGTTGATCTCTTCTCGGATGTTTCTATGTTTATCTCGGCCCAGATGCTTTCTAATAAATAAAAGAGTTTAATAAAAGAGGGTCCAAAAGATTTGTTTGTTTTGCATGGATATATAATCTATGTAGCATTGAGACTTCAGTTTGCATTGCAGCATCAATAATATATATACAACTCATGCATGTGTTATCTACATCCCAATGACAATGCGGTGTGTAAGCTAATTAAGCACTAGTTGTAATATGCTTGCGATACATTAGAGTTGGTACCAGGTTGAGAATCAGATCACCTTGCAGTAGTATTTTGTGAATACTCTAATACCCACAAACATGAATGCCATACCAGAATGAGTCATGTCGAAGTTAAGATGTACGTGGACTAAAGTACAAGAGGATAAAGTAACAGAGACTTACAATAAACTCTTGCAGGGCACGTGCAGCTTCAAGGATAAACAGGGTCCAGGTCAGATCAAACTCCGGATCGATACCATAAAGCCCCACAGTGGTCAGGTTACGGAATATAGAACTGAGCTCTGGCTGTATCCAAATCTGCAGCAATAGAAATAAACATATTGGTATAGGAAAAGAGCTGTATATATCATACTAACATGTAGATGCAGAGAAAATTTCAGGAAATGAAGTTACCAATCCGTAGCCAAAGTCAAGATGCAGCTCCGACAGGCGGTTGGCAGGATTCATTGAGAAGCACTCGCTCAGCACGAGTTTACGGTCTAGCCACACCTCGGAATCAGTTTCTAGGTTCAGCTGGCGAAGCTCGGGTACATAGCCGAAGTGCAGCGGGGGGTTCTGGTCTTGCCAGTTGGTACACGAGAGTTCCTCGAGCTTTGTACGGAGACGAGGTCGATCCGCTTGCACGAAAAGCCAGTGAAGAAGAGTTCAGTAATGACGGAGTTGGGCAGGTTGATCTTGAGCACAGACTCTGTATCAACCATTCCGCAGTACATCAAGTATAACTGCTTAAGCCTGTGGCAAGCGCCGAGGAGGGTGGCCAAGTCGGAGTCCCCGAACTCGAGGCTCTCGAGCAGTAGGGTCGTGAGCCACCCGAAGGCGATCGGGTAGGTGCGGGAGAATGACATGAACTGCCGCCCCAAGGCCTCCAACCAGGCTTTCTGACCAGGGAAAGGTGCAGAGGAAGGCGGCATTACCCTGATCTGGAAGACGTCGGTCTCACCACGGCTCACGGTGTCCTCGACGGCGCGGCCGATGGAGCTCAGGTGAGGGGCCGACAGGTGGAAGCGGAGGTAAAGAGTATCGACGGCGGGACGTCTGAACTCAGCCGACAATGGCTGCAGCAACCTGCACAGCGTATCCGTGAACGCGTCCATGATCTCATGCGTCGTGGTGCCCCGGCCCCGGAAGTTGTCGACGTCGAGGACCAACCACGGGAGCTGCTGGGGGAAGTGCCGCCACCGCCTGGAGAGCGCAGCGGCACGGACCTCTTCACGAAAGTCGGCAAGCTGTTCAAGGATCTCCAGGAGGAGGTCGTCCTGGAGCTCGCTGATTCTGTCTTTATTTTTCTGGCCGATTTTGGACGGCGGCGGCGTCTCCATGGTTGGAGCCCCGGCGTCCATGGTTGTGGATTTGAACGCAGCGGCCGGCCGGTGTTATATTATACCGCGCGATCAATCTGATTGGTAAAGATTAGATCGTATCTATCCCTTCCTAGTTTATCTCTCAACGTTGTTGATAAAGATTAGATCGTAATCCCTTGTTTAACTCTGAACGTTGTAACCTTCTCTCCTCGATCGATGTAATCTGGCCTCATGCATGCATGCCTGTGCGAGAGCAGGGGCGGAAGCTGTGAAGAGATGGGCCTTCCGCACCCACGACACGGTTGTCATGATCTATTTGTACAACAACAATGTGTTGTCATGATCTATTGGTTGTTGATTGATAACGATTTTATCAGTGAGGATTGATATTCTGTCTTCATGGTTGCGACACGGCTAATGATAACCAACAAAGTAGACACAATGTTTACAAATATATGGTATATATTACGATTAATCTTGCCCCACGAAACTTCTCCGTCCGGCGCGTGGAAAATTCTATACACAAGCGCCGCACGAGCGTGCCAGCTGGTGCGGCGGCTCGCCAAGACATGCGCGCGTCCCCCCTGACACGATACGTCCCCGGTCCAGCCCGCACTCGTGTTACCTTTCCACACAGCGGTGGTGGGACCCACTTGTAAGCGAGTCATTTGCCACCCACGTTCAAATTTTGGGAATCGTGTCTGCGGAGTAGTTATGTTTTCCCGAAAAATCATTTCGCCCCCGCTCCTCTCTCTCCTCGTTCTTCGGCGGTTTCGGGCGATTAGCCGATTCCTCGCCGCAGCGCATGAATCCGGCGGTTCCACGCCGAGGAAACTACTCCGTGACGATGAACTACAGTATGGATTTTTGTAGAGGTAGGTGCTGATGGAAGATTTTTTTAGTGGATATTGATTTTGCATGGAATGATCCACTGGCTGGCTTTTAATGGGTGAATATAGGCACGGGTTTCTCACTGTACGGAGAGTGTCTCGCTGTCGCAAATCCGTGTGCAGATGGTGAGCCTGGCCCTTTTTTCCTCTTCTTTTTTGTGCCAGGGCTTACTTTTAGGGGACGCTCTTATCATAGCGGGGTGGCGCTCGAATGTGACAGTTCCTCACGTATATTGGTTGATTTTTTAGTTAGCTGTAGTTCATCGTTATGGAGTAGTTGCCTCGTATAGAGAAGGTTTTCAAGGTGAAGTACTAACATTATGTTCATCAGGTAGAAAGCTATGGTCGCTTTTTGTTCCATCACTGACGTCTTTGTGCTCACTTTCTGCACTGATTAACTATATTTTTTGTGCCACCTTTTTTGCTAATAAGACAAGTAACATGGTTTTTTCCATGCAGGGTTCAAACGATGACTAGGAGGAAGGGCATCCGGAACAAGGGTGGTGGTGATGCCAAGGGGAAGGGCGTCATGAAGACGCAAAATGTGAGTCAGTTTCTGCCCCTTCTTGCTTGTTTTTGTGTTGTCCATCTCCGATGTATACGGCGTTGGGGCAAAGTTTTGATAGTTTTCGCAAGGCCCATGAGGTAGAACCTGATATTCAGGACCATTTAATAAGGTAACCTGCAGGTAAAAATATGGTAGCTACTTTTTTGTCCAGGACATGTTTGAAACAAGATGGAGTAAGATGGTAAACATTTGTTATTTTTTACATGGTATTTTTGAATATAAAAAACTTGATATCTATGATGGTTTAACATGGTAGCTATGTGTGCATTTGTTTTCCATATGCCCAATCTACATTGTTTATCCCAGTTTTTGTATTTTACATTTTACCAGATTATTTTTTCCAACGACCTGTTGTTTTTTATTCTGTATTATCTGGTTTTCTCATTTTCTTCTTGGGGATTTGGCTTGTTTTTATGTGAGTTCTTATGTTTTTTCTTTTTTATTGTAGTACTGTTGTTCAGCATAACAGGGTGTCGCCAAAGCCCATCACTCTTCTGTACAAAGGGCTGCCAAGTGACCAGCTTACTGTCGTAGATTTGATGTGGCAGGGTAGCTTCTTGAATATAAGGTGTGACAACCTGCACGACCCTCTCATCAGTTGGTTTGTAAGGGATGCAGCGAGGCGAGTGTTTGTTATCCCGTGTCGAGGATTCATCCAACTGACGGAGGAATCAGCGGAGCTAATGACTAGGCTGCCGCGTGGTACACTGGATGTGAAGAACGACACGGACAAGCTAATGACTGGGCTACCGCGTGGCAGCCTTGCCAAGTTGGTTTCTATTATGTTTACTTTGGCTATGGTATAATTAAATTATACTCAAACCATGCATTATATATCTTTCGTCGCATGGAAAAAATTAGATGATAAAAGTTGCAGCCGAAACACTCTCAGTCCTTATCCATCTTCCGGTGTAATGGCAAATTAACCACAACAAAAATTAAGGAATACCAAATTGGAAGAGCATCATGAGGAGGAAAGGGACCTTTTGTGCGTGGTCGTCAGATGCTGCCTATTGCACCACCTGACGAGGGCCTCTTCTTAGCCGAGCAGGCGAGCACCAGCAGCAGTAGGATGCACCACTACTAGGGCTGCTCGACAGTGAGCGTGCCCCAGTAGTGGTGCGTCACCCCAGCCACGGCTCATCGGCGTCGGGGGGTCCCACACTAGGATGCCGTTGATGCTGAGCGCCCACCCGTGGGGAGCTCGCATGTCCGGGAGCGCAAGGTAGCGGGCCTCAAGGAGCGGCACCGCCTCCTCTTTTAGCAATGTGTGCGGGAGGAAGCCATTGGCGATGGCTCCGCTGTTGTGCTTGTCGAGCGACATCGTCGGTAACTAGGGATTTGGTCGGTGAGGATTTTGTCGGCGAGGAGAGGATTTTGGGGGCGGTTGGGAGGCGGGTGTGAGATTGGTGGCGGGCGTGATGCGGTTTTTATCGCCGCCGGAGAGCGGTGGGCGGAGACTTCAAAAGACACGCCGCATTGACGCCTTCGTGTAGCAGAGGCGAAGCGACCCCTCTTGCCGTGCCATTAACGACTTTGACCGCGGCGGTTCAGGTCTCATGTCGATGATTTTGCTCCCTGCACTAGACTTGGTGCAGATTGAATTACATCAGTAGAGAAACAATGCACATTGTACAGACTTGCATTAGGCAACTAGTAAGAATAATAAAGAGGCGCAAATTTCAAAGCATCCTATTAGGGTATAATAACTAACAAAAGGTCAATATTTGTGAAGGTCAGTTGGGACAGCACGGGCTAGCTGCTCCTATTATTGGATTAACTGTTTCTCCAAACAAACTAGAAGCAAAGTATTAGCTTTACTTGTATGTACAGACTGACAGACTAGAAGCAGAACACTGAGTTTCTTTCAAAGGATTCGACTGGAAGAAGAACAATTAGAAGCATATTTACTACTCCCTCCGATCCATAAAAAGTGTCGTCCACTTAGTACAAAGTTTGTACAAACTTTGTACTAAGTGGACGACACTTTTTATGGATCGGAGGGAGTAGTTTGTTACTCTAGGTCGTCGTAGGAGAGAGTGAATCAGGTGGTGCATCCCGCGGCGTCGGGGTCCTCGGCGCCCGCAGCAGTCGTAGAACGTGGCGGCGTAGGACGGGTCGCCGTCCTTGAGCTCGTAGTACCTCTTCTGGTCGTCGTGGTGCCGGCAGACGAAGAAGGAAAGGTGGAATCTACAGGAAAGGGGAGTACGTCTCCTTCCACCGCCAGCACATCCTCGCTGTCGCCGTCGCCGCCGTGTCTCTATCCATCGCGCGCGCCACCGCCCACCGGACAGAGACTCTCCTGTATCCTCTCGATTCCTCTGTTTCTCTTTTCTGATTTTTTTCCTTGTTTTCGACGGACAATTATTCTTATCACTTCCTGTTATTGGGCCTTGGCTCGATGCTTTTCTGCGTGTGGGCCGACAATTATTCTTATCCCATCGATCAGTCCTCGGCTTGGACCAGACCTCGATCGGGATCCGTGCAAACCCTATATATCGCTCATTAGCGATGGTTTTTCGACGCGTCGCCTGAAGAATTCCCACCGATGGGCCGGCCCATCTAGCACATTTTTTTCTGCTTTTTCTTCTTTTCTTTTTTGTATTTGTTTTCTCCTTTCTGCTTGCCTCATTTTTATTTTTGAAAAAACTTTCAGATTTTCGAAAAAGTTACAGATTTCAAAAAATGGTAATATTTTCAAATTTGTTCAGTGTAAATTTTTCAGATAAAAAAAGATTTTAAAAAATGTTCAGATTTCAAAAATTGTTCATATATTAAGAAAAAATTAACTTTCAAAAATTGTTCATATTCGCAAATTATTCAAATCCGATAATCATTCAGATTCAAAAAAATTCAAAATAAAAAATTGTTCATATTCAAAAATTGTTCAAATTTTAAAAAAATTCAGATTCGAAAAATTTCTCAAAATAAAAAATCGTGCATATTAAAAAATTGTTCAAATTCGAAAATTGTTCAAATTCAAAAATTATTCAGATTTGAATTTTGTTCAGATTTTAAAAATATTAAGAAAATTGTTCAAATTAAAAAAAACTTTCAGATTTGAAAAATATTGATTTTTTATAAAAATTCAGATTTTAGATTTGAAATTTGTTCAAATTCAAAAAGCGTTCAAATTTTGAAAAATATCCAGATTTGAAATTTATTAGAATTTAAAAACATATTTTTAAAACACAAAAAAGGAGACAGTACGCTGCTTTTTTTTTTATTGGGCCGCTTCCGGCCGGCCCACGAAGACACTCGCTTGAGGCGACGCGACAAAGATCCGTCGCCTCGAAGCGTTGTATAGGAGCTCCCGGGATCCGCCAGGAGATGGAGGAGCCTGCGGCGGGAGCACACCCCCGGTGACCAGCTCCTCCCGCTGACGGCAACATCTAAAACAGCGCTAGATCCGGCGACTTAGATAGGTGACCCAGCTGAGCAGCTATTGCAACCTGAAATAGCAAGTGGCAAGTAAAAGAGAACCAAGGTGCATTCACTACCGGAAAATCAAAATTTGTCGTGAGGCCAAAACGCACGGCAAAGGGTCTACGGAACACGGCAAAGACGTTGCCCTGCACGGCAAACTTCACATGGCCTAATACGTGCCGGCAAAGAACGTTTGCCGTGTTCTTTTCCAAAAGAGCACGGCACAGCCTTTGCCGTGTGCCAGTACAACACCTAGCACGGCACAGATCTGTCAGAGATGGTCAACCCTCACCCCGGGTCCACACAGCTTTTCCGTGAGCTCTTCGTGACGATGCAGGGCAAAGAAAAATCCTTTGACGTGTGCCAAGACACACCCAGCACGGCATAGATCTGTCAGAGAGGGTCAACCCTCACCCCGGGTCAGACCTCTTTGCCGTGTGCTCTTAGTGTCGACGCACGGCAAACAGCTAGCCTTTGCCGTGTGCTCTTCGTGACAGCCCACGGCAAACACCCAGTATTTGCCGTGTTCTCTGCGCAGCAAGCACGACACACACGGGTTCTTTGCCGTGCGCTTGTGTCTTCGGAGCACGGCAAAGAGACCATATGGTCACCAGACAATTGCCAGGTTCACAGGTGCTCGCCACGTGTGGGCTTTGCCGTGCGCGAACGCACGGCACAGGTCTTTGTCGTGTTCCTTGTCACGGCAAAGTGACCATATGGCCCAGATTTTTGCTGTTTTTGCAAAAAAATCCCTGCATTTTACAGGAAAAGCACAAAATAATTCACAGATGATAATTCTGACACAAATATGACTAAATAGTGCTCCATAACATTTATAAACAAGATCAAACTCGTCCATTAGACTAAAATGAACACATAGTTCAAACTCCACAAACATAAGACTAAAATCAACATGAACTTCACAAACATGAACTCAACATAGTTCAAACTCCACAGAGCTCAAACATAGTCTCAAACACCACATAGGCATCATATTCAACATAGCATCCACATGAATTCTGCGACGATGGACGGATGGGCAAGATGGACGTCATTGTTGATCCTCCTACAAGTTCATACAAAAATCATGAGTTTGACAACTAAAATAGCTAAGTGTCAATGTCATGTGCATCATTAAACTAACAAAGTGGAAATGGCAAGTTTGACAACTAAAATAGCTAAGTGTCAATGTCATGTGCATCATTAAACTAACAAAGTGGAAATGGCAAGTTTGACAACTAAAATACCTAAGTGTCAATGGCATAAGCATAGTTCAACTAAGTGAAAATGACAAATTCAAGAATATGCACAAATTTAGATGTAGTAAACAATAAGACATGATCTAAGTTGATCTATGTGGTAAACCAAAAGACACAAGTGACCATTGGAGATTCATTGATTGGCTATGTCGATCTAAGTGAGACATGAAGTAAGTTTCCGAACGAGAGTGGTAGCAAGTTGAAAATGTAACTAACCTCTACTGGCCTTCCGGCGGCGGAGTAGGTCCTTGTAACAGCCCCAATTTGGTAGTTAAAAATATGAGTAAATTTTTCACTTTTTGCATCTCATTTGCATCATGGCATCCCTCATTAAAAATTCCTCACATGAAATAATAACCACATGAAATAATAAAGGGGGCAACAATGGAGAAACCAAAGGTGATGAGTTGAATGGTGATCAAACTTTGAAATTGAGTTCTCATATTTGTCCAGGAAGTTCCAACAACTACAAATATAATTATTGCCAAAATTAAATGCATTAGCAAAAGCAAATATTTACATAAAGCCCTAAAATGCAAGAGGGCAAATTCTGAGATGTTACCACATAAAATATTTTTCAAATGAACTGCAAATTTTACCACAGGTTCCAATTAATATATAATGGCTCTGTGAATTTTTCCAGAATTTTTGAAAATATTTAAGAGCCCCAATTAAATACAAAATGCTGCTGGAATTTCTGAAAAACCAGAAAAGGTGAAAACTCTGACAGTGGGTCCCCACTGTCAGCACCATCTTCACTGTGGCGACAGGGGGATCCCTGGAGTGCCATGGCCGTGCCCCCGTGGCCTCCCCGCGCTGCTCCCTCGCCCTGGCCCCCCAGGGAGGATAAAGGACCACCCCGCGGCCACTTGCTCCTCCCCCCTCCTTTTCCCCCCTTGCTGCAGGAAATCCTAGCGCCGCCGCCATGCCCGTGACCTAGCTGTGCGCCGTCGCTCGCCGCCGACGTTGGAAACCGCCAGGAGCAGATCGAAGCGCGCCAGGAGCTCCGCCTCGCCTCCCTCTTCTTCCTCGCCCCGGCAATCGAGCTCGGGAGCCCGGGATCGCCGCCATCATCTTCTTCCTCTCCGCCTCCGACCGATGGCCGCCTCCACGATTCCGTCACCGTCATTCTTCCTCTGCCTCCACCGATCATCTACACGTGCTCAGGGTGAGCTCACGGTCCTCCTGGACCTCTCCTCTCTCTTTCTCCCCCTCTGGTTCGCCGTTTCACCACCGAGCCGAACTGTGCCGCCGCCGTGGCTCACCACCGGCGCTCCTTCGGTGACCTCCTGGTCACGCCCCGCCGCCACCTAGGTCGCCTCCGCGCGTAGAACCCGATCGTAGCCTCCGTTTGGTCCGAACCGCACGCAATCGACGAGTCGATGCGCGGCTTGCCGCCGGCCACCGCGCGCCGCGCGCCGGTCGTGGCCCTCCCGCGGGTCAAACCTGCCCGTGGGCCATCTGTCCGACGTGGACGCCCACTTGGCTTGGGCCCCGCCGGTCAGTGGCACGGGCTAGCCCAACCCACAGTAAGAAAACGTTTCGGGCCTTTTTCTGGAAATTTAATAAAAGGACAGAAAATGATTTAAACTTTGAAATCTAATAACTTTTGAACCACAATTCATAAAAATGCAAATAATATGTCAAAATGCTCAGGAGATTAAACCCTATCTGTTGGTACCATTTTCATGAATTTTTTAACAAATTAAATTGTCTTTATTTAGTAAATACAAAAGGGGCAGATTTAAATCCCAATTTCAAAAATCCATAACTTAATGAATATTGACCCAAAAATTGCAAATAAGATCTCAAAATGTTCAGGAAAACAACATCTAAATGTTAGTTCCATTTTCCATGCATTAATGAATATTTAAATTGCTGTCTAATTAAAATTACTGAAATGACAGATTTAATTCCAATTTTAGGAAATTCATAACTTAAGTTTGGTTTGCTCTAAAATTGTGTTTTATAGCTCAAAATGTTCAGTAAGTAATGAACTACAAGTTTATATCATTTTAGAGACTTGTAGAATTAATTTTGGTGCTGCTCATTAAAATTAAATAAAATGGCAGAATTAAATCAAATATTGGAAATGTCATAACTTGTTAAATATTAACTCAAAAATTGCAAATGATATATCAATTTGATCATCAACTCAAATGCTATCCATCTATGTTAAAATCACAGTAAGTAAATAACTTTTACTTTGAAGTCATTTTCGAAATGGTTAAAATAAAGTAAATTGAATAACCGTTTAATTCGCCATTTCTTCATCGTTTATCGAAAGATTGCAAACGAAGTACCAAAACGATCAGGAGAATAATACCTAGCTAATAATGTCATTTTCATGCATGTAGGCATAATATTTCAGTACTGGACATTTTGTATAATTAGCTATTTCACTAAGTTAAAGATGGAGTTTTAACCCGTTAATTATAATAATTGATGTAGGGGTTCCATTTAACTTGTGGGACATGCCCAATACATTTTCATTGCATAATATGATCATCTCATCATGATTGTGCATTGCAATGTGTATTCATGTTATTTATTTCCTTTCCTGTATTGTTTGTGTTTCGGTAGATTCAGGAGTCGAGGTTCCACCACAATACCTCGGCCACCAGTGCGACCAGCTTTATCAACAAGGCAAGAGCTAACCTAACCTTCTTGGCATATCTCATCCTATTAGTACAAGTATTTTATCCACCATAATATTGCATTCGATTCTAGCAACACTTTGTTCAGTGGATAGAATTCCTATAATTTGCATGCTCCCTGAACCATTACTATGTTTCCCTACCCATGAACCATAGCTTGATGTGTTGGCCTGAAATCAATAATATCTGATGTATGTTATGCTTAGCTATGCTTAGCCATGCTTAGTCAAATGCTTAAGTTGTCCGTTGATTATGTTCCATAATTGTGAATTGGATTGAATGTTCGGACAATGGTGGAACTTGTGTTAAATAAATATTTGCTAAAAGGCTTGGATGAGTTGCCAACAAGGTTGTTGGTGTTTTTCCTCATTCTTGCCTCCTAGGCTGAGAGTTCTTTACCTCTTGAACGAAGACGAGCGTGCTTCCAAAGGTGGGAGTATGGGCTCCTTACTAACCAAATAATTAGTGCGGGCGTATCCAAGGGTCCTCTAGTTTGCGCTTTCCATTTGCGTGTGAGTTGGATGGATGAAAAAGAAGAAGATGATGATGGTGGTGTTAGGAGTGGCGATGGGGCAGGGGCTGAAATAGGCTGGGTAAACTTGTCCTGTCGTCATGATGACCCTTGGATAGTCTCATGCTTTGTAAAGGTTTAACCACGCCCGCCCTGCCGGCTTTCCCCGGAAGAGAGCTAAATGTACAGGCAAGGGGTTGGACGGTACCAATGGTAAAAACAGTACACCCCTGTAGGGTTTAATCTTTTCGAAAAGCCGTGTCCACGGTTAAGGACAACTTGGGAATAGACGATAAGATCATAGAAAACTTGAACCTTAATTAAATGGCAGCTAGAGGTTGCATAATCAACGTGTGATAAAAGGTTCATTTCCTCGAGGGAGATTCGAGGGAGTGCCTTGGTGGAGATAAGTGGTGATTCTGATGACAGTAGGTTCCGTGGGGACCGAAGAAGAAAAGTTTACTATCTTATCCCCTTGTGAAAACCTCTGAGTAGGCGATGCCATGAGTCTTAGTCTTCGGAAGGATAAAAACTAGCTTTATGCAAAAACAACCATATATAGCTTTGAAGCCAAACAGCATCGGGCCTATATCGCCCTACTAATTCTTGCGAGTACGTCGTACTCAGCCTTGCTTTGTTGATTATTACTTGTTTCAGAGGAGGACGTCACCGAACAGGAAGGTGGGTTCTACGTTGACATCGACGAGTAGTATGGGGTTCCCAGGTGGCAGCTTGGGACGTCTCGGAACAGGCTGGCATGGGATATGTTATTGTAGGCCTCTTAGGCCATAATTTGGATCTTGTTCTTTAGACAACCTATGTGCTTCCGCTGTTGTAATGATGGGTCAGTGACCTCTGATGTGTCATTTGCTATCTTTCTCAATTATATGAGTTGAACTATAATATCTTTGTGTCGTAGAGTATGTGATGTGCCAGTTGTTCCACAAGTCTTGATCTCTTAATTATACGTGATAGCGATGTCTGAGCTTATGGCATGATCGAGGTGTTGTGTGCCGATGATCCATTCCGAGCACACCTGCCAAAGGTTTTGGCCTGGGATTGGTAAACCCAGTAACCTTCAATTGTGTAGCATGACCGGTTGCACAACGCTTCACTGTATAGTTCTGGGGTCGGGGCGCTACAGTCCTCAACATCATTGAGGAGAATCGTCCTACAGGTTTGCAAAAAAATGATGAGTTCGACAACTAGGTGGAAATGGCATAGTCATGGCATTAAAAGAAAGCTAACTAAAATTTTATGAGTTCAAATAACTAAAATTTGACAAGTTCAACTAATGGGTAAAATTTGACAAGTTCAACTAACTAAATTTTGACAAGTTCAGCTAAAGTGGCAATGGCATGGCAAGCTAAATTATGAGTCATGCGAGCATACCCATGGGAGCCTCCGAACAACGGAAGGGTTGGAGATATGGGGCTGCCCCTCCGGATCGTCCTGGCCACCAGGCGGCGGCGGCGACGCCATCATGTGAGATCCACCCACCGATCCTAGATTTATCTACAACATGGAAAAATGCTCGCATTACACAAATAATTTAGTTATAACAATAAGATGGATAGAATCACAAGTTTGACAACATACCCATGGGAACATCAGTGGAGGAAAAGCAGGAGTCCTGTCCGCAGGAGCCAAGCATTGAATCGTGCTCGTCATCCACTCCATCATCTGCCTGGACTGCTCCTGCTATTGCCGGATCTGCTCCTGCTGCTGCCGGATCTGCTCCTGCTGCTGACTAACCTGCACCCGGAGCTGGTCGACAACAAGACCCGAAACTCGTGGGCGGGTCTCCACAGCAGGCGCACCAGGCGCCCTCCCACGGCGGACCTGGCATAGGGACGGGACGGTGCGAGGGTCGACGAAGCCGTCACCTATCCACAAGCGGCCATTCACCTTGCCTCCCCCCACAAGCACGACAGCCTCGACATCAAGTGGACTAGTGAGAGGGTCAGCATCCTCACCGTGGCGCTCCTTGAACTTCGCCGTGTACCCCATGCTCCGGAGCTCGGCGCCGCTGTTGATCCACATCGACCCTGTCTCAGGATCCGGCTCATCCCTGGTATGAAACTTTGACCAAACGGCGAAGGACGAGGGGTCTATGCCGGTCTTCACTTTCTGCAAAGAGAGCACAAACATAGGTGAAAAGCAGACGATATTGCAAAAGAGAGCACGAACATAGATGGAATAAAGAATGCATTTGCTCACCTCTTTTTGCACGCATTCCTGGAGGCTGAGGTTGCCTTGGCGGTGTGTTCCACCCTTGTTGTATGCCCGCCTTGCCTTTCCTTCCTCGTGCAGCTCGAGGTACTCCGAGCTAGTCCACCACGCTACCATCGCGAGGTGGCACGCTGCGTTGTTACCAACGTACGGAGGAGGTACCTACGTACACAGAACACACATATTATTGATATTACATGACGGTCAACAAAATCGATAGTATAGAAATGAAGCTACCTACAGGTACTGCCATGGCTGCAGTAAAATGTCCCGAGCACACTTCTTGTCCAGCGCAATCATCTTTTCGGCGTACCAGTTACGGACAGAGTTCACGCGAGCCTCGTAGTGCATGTCCATCACCATCTTATAGGCTATCTCCACAAGGACCTTCGTGCACCCGTCCTCGTCCTCTGGCCGGTAGGAGAAGAAGTTCTACAAGCATGCACATAGGTAAAATAGGGTCAAAGCCATTAGTGCAATATTGGATTTATAGAATGATGAGGAGTCAAACAAACTTACCCAGAAATAGTGGATTGTCTTATCCGCCATTTTGTTGTACTCGCCCTCGGGATCCGCCTCATAGGTGTAATGCTTGAAAGTCCAAGCTACACTCCTGCCACCATCTGGGAGGGTGACAACCCCAGGGAAGAACTTCCTGACAAGACATCCAAGGATGCTCACGTAGGTACGTTGTCCCTTCGTTCTAGGAGGCACATACTCAAACGACCTACACAATGAAAAAACCAAAATCAGTATGGTTAGCGGGTCAAAACATAATGAAAAGCTAAAATTGAACATAAACTATAATAAGTACCTTTTCCCGGTAGGCACGAGAACAGTGTGACGCCTGGCGTAAGGAAGATCGGGGAGTGTCACGGCCCCCCGCTGGTACGGCGGCTTGGTCTGCAGCAGCGGGATAGTCGGGTCAGTCTCAACCCACTCCTCCTTCGACGGCTCCCACTGCAGCGTCGGATCAAGCTCAAACCCCTCCTCCCCAGGTCCCTCCTCGCCCCCTCCTCCTCATCGCTGTCCTCAGAATCCAGCGACTCGTCCTCAGAATCCGACTCCGACTCCTCCTCGTACTCCACATCCTCCTCCTCGGACTCCTCGGCTGGGGGAGGACTCTCTCTCCTCGGACACCCACGTCGTGCACTCCTCGCACATGGAGGTGAGAGTATAGGTGAAGGTAGCCATTGTGCCGAACTCGATCCCACCAGGATTTTCTTCACACTACGCACTTTTTTTGTCAAGGCCTTCTTCATGTTTCCTGCATTGACAAAAAAAATAAGTTTCATCGGTATACATGATCCAAAATTAAGGTAAATAGATGAAGCAATAATGAGTAAAGTAAACAAGTTATACAATTAGATGAAGCAACAATTAGAATAAAACAAAATATATGACAATGAGTTCCCACAAAATAAACTAGACTAATAATCACTGTTACATAGAGTAGCATTGACCAATTACATATAAGCTAGACTGGCAATTACTAATACATGTGTCCTCATCGCTATCAATAGCTTGTGTCGAGATCATTGGGATCAACTATTGGACCACCCGTGTCGTCGTCACTGTCAGGGTCGCCACACCACCAACCCTCCACGGAACCTGGAGGTGGTCCTTGTGGCTCATCGACGTCAAGTCCTGCGTGGAACCGCTCTAGCAAAGACACATCGGCTTGGTTATGAACCTCCACGGCTTCATCATACGCGGTGTCTTCCTCCATTCCTGCATCTTCATCTTCTTCGACGTATTCCATGTCATCATCGGTCGGCAAGTTGATAGTTAATATCCCAGGGAGCCCTCCTTCCTGATAAAACTCACCGTCAGATGTTGAGGGGTCTAGGCGGTGATAATCTTCACTGTTAGGCATAGGAGGCCTATTGTGTGGCGGTACCGTCATCACAACATCCCACCCTTGTAGACACTTTTGATATGCTTTTGTTGTTTTCTTGCACGGGTACGGGAGATAGAATACTTGGAAGGCCTGGGTAGCCAAAATGTAGACGTCGTCTCCCGAATACTTGGAGCTTTGTTCAACTTCAACCAATCCAATTGTAGGATCCCGTCTCACCCGATGCGGGTCGAACCAATGGCATTTGAATACAACGGGATTTAGCCCTTTACCAAAACCATAATTCAACTCGTATATAGCCTCGACTCTTCCATAGTAATGGAGTTTATCTGAGCCTTCACATAACACCCCCACTATTTATTGTCTTCCTGTTGGCCTGGTTTGTTGTCTATTCATGGGTATGGAAGCGATATCCATTCACGTCATAAGCATGGAATGAGTTGACGGAATGGCTAAAGCCATGGGCAATGTTTCTAAGCTCTGGCTTCATCTCTTTGTCCTTTTTTGCCTACAAGTTTAGCATGACAAGTTTAGAACGAGGAATGATCGATGAATGTCCACGGTAATAGAAAAGTTAGATAGAACAATACCAAACCCGCGAACCAGCTAATGAAACCACCACCCTTGTCAAAACCACCACCCTTGTCAAAAAGATCCTTGGACTCTTTCGGGGTAGGTTCCCTTCTTAGCTTCCAGTTTTCACGAGTGAATCGTCTACGCCAATAAGAAAAAAGGAGTTAGCCAAGAATATAGGAGTGAATGTTTGTGAAATACTAAATGGTGAAAGACTTACTCGATGTACGGCTTCACTTCCACCATACTTAACAAGATATACGAGCTGATCATATCCCGCTCGAGCTTTTTCATGATGAACTTCTTCGCGCCACTTGATTTGCCACCGAGCCCTATGACGATGCTAAGCTTGGGTACATCTTTAGGGTTGGCTACATTGTAGCGAAGGACTGGATTGTGGTTTGTGGGAATGTGATACGTGCATTTTATATCATCATTTTTATATCCTATATTATCATATTGGAATGTTATTTGCATTGTTATATCGTTGTTTTTGCATGTTTTAGATGATTTATGGGACTTTCATACAAAGTCCCTATTTTTGGCATTTAATATCTGGGAGGCAGAATACCCCCCCCCCCCCCTTTTCTTGTTTTTATTGTTTCAGGAGTTTCGCGAACTCAAATAATTAAAGGAAAAATACCATGCCAGTTTTTCATCAGGAGAAGGGTGGAGGAAAGAAGATCGAAGGCAGGAGGGCCACGAGGGCCAAATGGGGTAGGCCCACGCGGCCCATGTACCTGGCCGCGTGGGACCCACCAAAATACCCTTCGAGCACCTCCTCGCATGGGGCTTTTTACTGACACCTTCGTCTTTGCCGAAAAGGGGCACCCTAATTTTCCCCGAATTATCTGAGGCCGTGGCGGCGGTGGAGCTCCTGATTCTCTCTGAAGGGGGTCAAATCCTGCTGCTCCGAAGCTCCGGAGAGGGGGGAAATCACCGCCATCATCATCACCTCTCCTCCTTGGCATGGGAGGAGGCCTCTCCATCACCATCATCACCATCACCAGCACCATCTCCATCATCATCTCCGTGATCCACTCCGTTCCCCTCATAGTTTGAGAGTTGCTATACCCTAGATCATTGCCTTGTGCTCCTATTCATGTTTGTGATTGGGTACTTGTCATTATTTGGTGGTGAAGTATTTATTTCAGATTGTGTTGTACCCTTTATGCCACTGATTATGATCATGTTTGCACATAGTGAGTAGTTCCCGTATGTTCCTGAGGGCATAGGATGAATTGGCAATGATTTATATATGACATGTGTTGGTATTTTGTCAAGAGTTTATCTTTTATGTGATTCTATGATGGTGTTGTGCGAACGTTGACTGCACAACACTTCACCTTTAAAGGGCTCATAGGAAAACAACGTAGTGTAATGAATTGAGGAAGACTTGGGAGGACAACTAAGCCCAAGCCGGAGTCATGCAGTTAAATTATGTGGGTAGTAATGTCGGGGACCTTAGAGTGTAATGCTATGGTGGGACTTTATGTCTTAATAATTCTTGTGCAAGTCATTAAATTGGCCACATGATCCATCATAAGGGGTTGTAGTTTAATTATTTAGCTATGCCTAGTTATGGCTCCGCCCCAAAGAAGATTAAAACTTGACAAGATATGCAACGTGTTGTTTAATAAATCTCTTTGCCTAGTGATATCCATGCCTCCCTTGGGAACGTTTTCCACTTATACATTACACACCACTTGAGCTTGTCCTCTTGCCACATAGAGGATTGGGCTTTCTCTCCCTTTGAGAGCTTTCTATTTGTTACCATTTGTCTTAAAGCATTTTTATTTGTTTTGCAACTATACAACCAAAAATCCCAAAAATATTTGCATCTTTTGTTGTTTCATTTATCATCCTTTCTAACCAATACCTTCAGCTCCTCGTGGGTTCGACAACCTTCTCTAATTGAAAGGTGCTACAACTGATCTCCTGCACTTGGGAGCCATCAAGACACTTTTCTGGCGCCGTTGCCGGGGAGCGTAGCGCTATTGGTAAGAAGTTTGGTAAGGAAACTTGAAATCTGAATTATATTTGCTATTTTATCTCAGAGTTACTATGGCACTTAAGAATCGTCCCTCGTTGTACCTTACTCTTTTTGAAAGTGCTTATACCACTACTGCTAAAGTGGTTGAAACTGCTGTGTCTAAGACACCTGAAGTGGGATTTAAAATTCCCATTGGTCATGTTGAAAGAGTTACGAAGAATGCATTTTCAGGAGATGGAACTAAAACTGCACGTGAACACATTGAATTGATTGAAGAAATATGTGGCTTATTCAGGATTCCTGGTATTTCTGAGGACTATGTGAAAAGGAAGTTAGTATTTATGTCTTTATCTGGTAATGCTTGTATTTGGTTCAGGTCTTTGGATGAAGAAGCCACTACTGAATGGAGTGTATTGAGGAAGATTTTCTTTCTTAAATATTTTACTCCTAGAGAAGCTTATGAGAGCCGCTGCTATATATTTAATTTCTGGCCACATCTGGGAGAGAGTATTACTCAAGCTTAGGGGAGACTGAAGGCACTCCTTCGTGAGAATCCTTGTCATGATCTTACAAAGAAACTTATATTGATAAACTTTTATGTGAGGCTGCCTATGAAGCATAAGGAAATTCTGGACAATTCATCTGGTGGGAGTTTTACAAATAATACTGAAGAAGAAGCATGAAATCTATTGGAAACTATTTCTGAAAATACTGGACACTGGGAACTTGATAAAGGTAATAAACCTTATTTTGATTATGGATATTCATGTGTGGAGACCTTCTCTACTTCTATCTTGTTTAAAAATATGAGTGATACATTTAATCTTGATCCTTATGTTATACTTGAAATAGCTAAATCTTTTGCTGAGCATATCTGTATTCCTAAAAGTGGGTTTGAAACTTATGTTGAACCTGTTAAACAATCTATTGTTATTCCTAAAGTTATTAAACAGATAGAGCCAGTGTCATCTGTGAGAATTGAGGAATATGTTGAGTCACCCCCATATCCAAACCAAGTTAAGAAAAATTTGCTTACTACTGTTACTAACAAGAGTAAAAGGAAATGTCCTATGCCATATGAACAGGTGGAAGTCAATACTCAAATTTCTGTTATCAAACAATTAAATGAAGAAGATCTTGTTGATTTCTATCTATTTGAAGATGCTACTAAAATTATCAGAGGTAATTCAACCAAGGTGGGAAAACCTATAATATCATGCTCTATTGGGACTTCAAGTTATCATGGTCTATGTGATATTGGGTCAAGCATTAGTGTCATTCCATATTCTCTCTATCTTGAAATCAAGCCTGATATTGATCCTATTGTTATGGAAGGGACAGGTATGGCAATTCAACTTGCTAATAAAGAATATATCAGTCCTTTTGGAATTGTTAGAGATATTGAAGTTCTAGTTGGTAAAATTAAATATCCTACTGATTTTATTGTGCTTGGTTGCCCTCAAGATTCTTTTTGTCCTATCATTTTTGGTAGACCTTTCTTGCGTACTGTTGGGGCTGAAATTAATTTGCTTAAAGAGAAAGTGTTTATTAAATGTGATAATGAAAGACTTGAGTTCAATTTTTCCAAATTTGCTGATATACATGTTGTGAAAGAGCCAATTTCTGAAGATATAATTGAAACTCTTGCATCTATAGCTGTAGCTTCAACAGATGTTGTAGAACGTTATATGTTTAATCAAGATGAACCATTTAATGATGAGGAAAAAGAGGCTCTGGAACAAATATTATGGCAACAACCACCACAATTACAGTTGCATATTCCACCTGATAATTTAGGAGTGTCACCACCACCTAAAGGGGATCCTAGTTTGAATTGAAACCTTTGCCAGATAATCTGAAATATGCATACTTAGATGATAAGAACATATATCCTATCATTATTAGTGCTAACCTTTTAGCTGAAGAAGAAGAGAAATTACTTGATGTGCTAAAAGCTCGTAGACCAGCTATGGGATACTCTCTGGATGATCTTAAAGGTATAAGCCCAGCTCTATGTATGCACAAAATTAATTTGGAAGAGGATGCAAAACCTGTTGTTGACTATCAACGCCGTCTCCATCCCAAAATGAAAAAAGTGGTAAGAAAGGAGGTAATAAGACTCATGGAAGCTGGTATCATTGATCCTGTAGCTGATAGTAAGTGGGTTAGTCCTGTCCATTGTGTTCCTAAAAAGGGAGGAATGACTGTTGTTCCAAATGATGAGAATGAACTTGTAGCTCAACGTACTGTTATTGGCTATAGGATGTGCATTGATTACAGGAAATTAAACAAAGCAACTAGAAAAGATCATTACCCATTGCCATTTATTGATCAAATGTTAGAATGGTTATCTAAACATTCTCACTTTTGTTATCTAGATGGTTATTCAGGTTTCTCACAAATTCCTGTCCATAAGGACGATCAAGAAAAGACCACTTTTACTTGCCTATTTGGTACTTTTGCTTATAGAAGAATGCCATTCGGTTCATGTAATGCTCCTGCTACTTTTCAACGATGCATGAATGCTATATTTGCTGATTACATTGAGAAGATAATGGAAGTCTTTATGGATGATTTTTCTGTGTATGGTACTTCTTTCGATAATTGCTTGTTCAATCTTAACAAAGTTTTGCAGCGTTGTGAAGATCAACATCTAGTTCTCAATTGGGAGAAGTGTCACTTTATGGTTACCGAAGGAATTGTTCTAGGACATAAGATTTCTGGAGATGGAATAGAAGTTGATCCAGCCAAGATAGAAGCTATTGAGAAGCTACCATACTGTTGGGAATATGCCGTAGAGGCAATAATAAAATGGTTTATTAAGCATATTCATGTTTATGATAATAGTTTATTATCCATGCTATAATTGTATTAAATGGAAACATAATACATGTGTGGAATATAAACACCCGGAGTCCCTAGTGAGCCTCTACAGGACTAGTTCGTTGATCGAGAGATAGTTAGAGTTTCCTAACTATGGACTTGTTATAGTCACTTGATAACGGAGTCATATCATTAGGAGTAATGGTGTGATGGACATGACCCAAATAAAGAGTTGCAATTAATCGTGTCACAAAAGTTTTGTTGTCAACACTTTTAATATGCCAAATATAGTTTCCTTAGACCATGAGATTATATCACTCCCGTTCACCGGAGGAATACTTTGTGGACATCAAACGTCACTTCGTAACTGGGTGATTATAAAGGTGGCTTTCAGGTATCTCCGATGGTGGGTTGTTGGGTGATGTGAATCAAGAGTGGAATTTGTCCCTCCATGTGACGGAGAAGATATCTCCAGGCCTTCTCGGTAATATAGCATCAAAAGTCTGCAGACATGTGATTAGGTTGTAATCACCGGGATCCTATATTATGGACGAGTAAAGAGAACTTGCCGGTAACGAGATTAAACTAGACATGGGGATGTCAACGATTATATCTCGGGCAAGTAAAATATCGTGAGACAAAGGGAATCGTATATGAGATTAATTGAATCTCCGGCATCGTGGTTCAATCGAGAAAAGGTTTTCGTTGAGTGTATAGGAATTAATATGGGCATCCCGGTCCCGCTATTAATTATTGATATGATCATGTCTATGCATTCTCGAACCCGTAGGGTCACACACTTAACGTTCCGATGAAATTAGGTTTTGCGATGAATTAAATGATGAAGTGAACGAATGGTGATTCGGAGTCTCGGATGGGATCCCGGACGTCACGAGAGGTTCCGGAGGAGTCCGGAGAATAAGATTCATATATGGAAAGTGGTTTCCGGAGGTTTCGGAAAAGTTCCGGAATATTTCATAGGGTATCGGAAAGGTTCCGGAATGTTCTAGAAGGGTCTAGAAGTGGGACCACATATTTTGTATGGGGGCCCACATGGTGCAAAGGGGTGCTGCCACCACTTGGGTGGGGCGCACCACCTAGGCCCATATGGGTGGTGCGGCATAGGAAGGAGGGGAGTCCCACTCCTAGTTGGACTAGGAGTTGGGCCCTCCACCCCTTTAGGAAAGGGGGGGCCCAAGGAGGAGTCCTAGTTGGACTCCAACTTGGGGGGCAAGCAAAGGGGGCCGGCCGGCCCCCTGCCCTTGACCTAGCCGGCCTCCTATATAAAGGAGGGGAGGGGGGCGCAACACACCCCTGGAGGCAGCCGCACCTCCTCTCCACCTCTAACCCTAGCCGCACCCCTCCTCTCCCGGAGGGCTGCCGCCACCTCTCCTCCACACCTAGCCGCACCCCCTAGCCCTAGGGGCTGCGCCACCTTGCTCCTCTCCCTCTCCTCTTGCTTGGCTTGGCGAAGCCCTGCTCGCGGAGATCGTCATCATCACCGGCACTACCATCGTACTGCTGAGATCATCAAGGCCACGTCTTCTCGCTTGCGGGATCAAGGAGTCGACGTCTTCATCGAGCTGTACGTGTGGACGCCGCGGAGGTGCTACCCGTTGCTGCACTTCACCGGATTGGATCTCGAGGATAATACATCTCCTCGCGACTAGACGAGTCTAGTTGCGGGGATCGACTAGCCAACCCCTGCACCGACAAAACGCGTTTGTTGATCTTCGAGGGTAAGAGATTGGATCTCATCTTCGCTATCTTCATCTCATAGATCTAGATCCTTGGGGTTTATTCCGCTTTGCCGCGTAGAAAATTTTTGTTTTCCATGCTGCGACCCCATCAGTGGTATCAGAGCCTAGATCTATTCGTAGGTGTTGATGCGATTAGAACACAAGGAGTTGTGGGCGTTGATATTTTATGTTGCTACCTTCTCGCGTGCACTTTGCATCTTTGCGGTATTGTGAGATTGAAGCGGCCCGGACCAACCTTACTCGTCCACGCACGAGAGACCGGTTCCACGACTGACATGCAACTTGTTTTGCATAAGTGGCTGGCGGGTGTCTGTTTCTCTTGCTTTAGTGAGGATGCAATTTTCAATGGAAGGCCTTTCAAAAGGATGAGTAAATAAGCAACTATTATATCACCGTTGTGGTTTTTGCGTAGATTAGAACGGTTCTATCTCGTTGACCCAAGCCACGTAAAATTTGCATAAACAAAGTAGAGGCGTCTAACTTGTTTTTGCAGAGGGGGTCAAGTGATGTGATATGGCCAATGTGATTTGTGATAATGTATGCAATGATCATGTTTGTAATATTTCGCGACTTGCATGTCGGTGAGTACGGCAACCGGCAGGAGCCATATGGTTGTCTTTTATTTTATGTGACCTGCGTGTCAATGAATCACCATGTAATTGCTTTACTTTATTGCTAAGAGTAGCATTAGTAGTAGTTGCAATAGTTGGTGGACAACCATGGTGATGGCGCCAAGATGATGGAGATCATGCCGGAGATGGAGATCTTGCCGGTGCTTTGAAGATGGAGATCTAAGAGCATATGAAGAAAGGCCATATCATATCACAATTATGAATTGCATGTGATGTTAATCCCTTTTATGCACCTTATTGTTATGCTTAGATGTGATCGCGACGGTAGCATGATAAGGTGATCTCTCATGTTAATATCAAGATAATTAAGTGTTCTCCCCTAGTATGCGCCGTTGCGAAAGTTCGTCGTTTCGAAGCATCACGTGATGATCGGGTGTGATAGATTCAACGTTCACATACAACGGGTGCAAGCCAGTTTGCACATCCGGAAATACTACGGTTGTCTTGACAAGCCTAGCATGTACAGACATGGCCTCGGGAACACGGAACCGAAAGGTTAAACACGAGTCATATGAATGATATGATCAACACTGAGTTGTTCACCATTGAAGCTACATCATCTCACGTGATGATCGGTTGTGGTGTAGTGGATTTGGATCGTGTGTCACTAATCAACCGGAGAGATGTTGAGTTTAGTGGGAGTTCATTAATTTGATTAAGTTGAACTAAAATTATCATAAACAAGTTTCCTAAATATGTCTTTGCAAAATCCTTGTAGATCATGGCCGACTACAGTAGTATGTTTCTTGCTGAGGAGCTGCGTCTCGATGGGTCAAACTTTATCGAGTGGTATGAACGTCTTAGAGAAGTCCTATCAACCAATGATCAGCTCTACGTGTTACATGAACCCTTAGAAGAAAAACCCTATGCTTCTGTGAGTTACAACAAGCGTATGGATTGGCTCAGTCGGAGTAAGACTCACATTCAAGTCAATTGGTTGATGAGTGTCTTCATGAATTCAGACCTATCCAAACAATTCAAGAACTTGAGTGCCATTGAGACTGTCACTAAGCTAAGGAAATGTTCATAGCACAAGTGAGAATTGCAAGGTTTGAAGGTCTGGGTGTGTTTCTTTCAACTAAGATGGAAGAAAATGATCGCTTAGAGGATCATCTGAAGAAAATGTATAGGATATATTACACTCTTATGGATGCCTGGGATATGGAGATGAGTGACGAATTCGCGATAGATGGGTTGCTGCATTCGCTTCATCCCAAATTCAAGAATTGTGTCAGAGACTATGTCAAGGAAAGGGATTCGATCACTTATCCGGAACTGATGTCTCGACTTCGGCAGATCGAAAGGAATCCCGTAGCAGGAGGAGTAGCCAACGCAGAGGGTATATTTTGATATACTAGTTATAAATGTTTAAATGTCCCATTTACACTTATGGTGAGCTAAGTATTTGATACTTGTGCTGTTTTATGAAAACAGGGCCAGCCATTTGAGAAGTGCATGGAGGGACTGAGTGGATTTCGCGGAAAGATGGCAATCAAGGAGTTGATGCTGGCGATGTTCTACTTCTACATTTATCGTTTTAAATTAGAGGATTTGAATGAGTTTTGTAATCGAATTAAGTGTGATCTTAAATTAGTGTGTCTCGGTTTTGTGAGACGGTCATCTATTATATACTAAAGGTACATGATGGGCTAACCAAAAAATAGAGAAATAGGATAGAAAATCCCACAATAATCAGAAACATCTGACCGTTTATTATTGCTATTAACAAATTACAGCCGTGGATCTGTTAATCTAATTTCCCCCGATCGCATCATCACGTTCCACCTTTTCCGTCGCCATCCAACACACCATCCCGTCATGACCTCTTGCCTCCTCCATCGTAGCGCCGCCGGGCGAAGTTGCAGCAACATCTTGAGCGCTACTCCTACCGTTTGAGTTTTTGAGATCGATCTGCGAAGGCCATCGTCGTCGCGCTATCTCCGCCAAAATCCAGGACCGTGAGTGTTGGCACAGCCCCGATGAGATGGCGTCGACTACCTTCAGACAACTTGCATCGAAGGCAGCATATCAAGTCATGTCGCGTGCCTAGCTACAGATCGATTCCTTCTGTTTTCCACGGAAACCTGCTACTGTAGATGAGTGCTAGCTCGATTTGTTGATGTATCAACCAGCAAGTTGCAACACGCAAGGTAACCACGCAGATTGGATGGCCACATGCAGGTGATGTGACAAGCAGCCGGTACTTTCTCGACGTACTATGCGTAGGATTTTTATTTCCATCAATCACAAAGTTTGGTGGTAGAGAAATCAGTCGGTGGATTCCCTTCTTTTCATGCTATTTTTTCTCATATAACTGTGAACTGTCGTTCTCTTGATTTTTTAACAGGCCTGATGATTCAATCTGATCTGATGCGTTTGTAAGAGATTCATGGAGCGAACTTTTGTTGTTGCCGCTGCCGGTCTGAGGAGAAGACCTTCAGTTAAGTTCGCAATGGTTACTTCCTTCCCCAATTATTTAGTCTGGTCGTATGTAACTTTTCCAATATGCTCATCTGTGTGTACGTGATGCATTTGATAGGAGAAAAAAAGTTTAGCAATTTCTATGCCTAGCCATGACATAGCATTACTTTTCCTTAAAATAATTTACTATACATGATTGCTAGCATGTGTACTCCTTGGAAGATATTTATGATTTTCTACTACTAACATGATTCAAAATGTCATACCATTAATGCATCAATACGATTTTATAGATTGTATTAATTCTGATCTTCATGTCTATTTTTTTAGTTATAGCAGATGGTGGAAAATATGGTAGGCACTAACAGCATAGCCTACAGTAAAAATACATTATAGCGAGGAGCTGGCAAAGTTTGGAATAATTCATTCTTACTAGGTATTGTCCCCTTCTTTTATGTGCATATAAATCTGATTCGGTATAATATGGATTCCTTTTTTGGTAGGGCGTAGAATAGAGGAGTTGACATTGCAGTTAGAGTATATTTTACTTGATTTTTAGAAATAACCTGTGGAGAATAACCCCTAATTTTTTTTTATTAAACAGAAAATGTACAAACAGTCCAAAACGGAAACGATGCAACATATATGATTGTTAAGCCACTCAATGAATCGTCGAGCATGTTGCATAATTTGTATTTAACCATAATAATCTCATTCAAATATATGGCCTTCCGTCTTTAAAAAATTGGACCTTCAACTCTGAAAATTTAATTCTTCCCGTCCATCCAAAGACTCCAAGTACTAAAAATGATATAATGTATGCAGCAAAAGGAATATTTTGTTCTTCTTGGTATCTTGACTGTGGGATTCAAAAGTTTCATTTAACTTGTGTAGGTATGTTTTTTTGCGCCTTGGAGAAGAAATTTATAGGCCGAAAGAAGTACATTTCTACAAACTTCGGTATTTTATATCACTATGCATGAGTGAACTTAAAATTAGTGATAGAGGTTTAACATGATAGACAATTTTCACTATTTTTTTTGTCTAACATATTACCAATATATGTCTATACATACTCTTAGTTGAATATGATGTACCCTTCAATAGGTGTTGCTTTCTTCGTGATTGGCTTCTCGGTTCCCCTTGGTGAGGTGTCTAGAGTTGTACGGTGTAGTAGAATTCTTCTTTTTATGACATCTTTGGGCCTGAATACAACGTGCCATATTAGAAACTATGATTTTTAATACTTTATTTAGGTTCTTTTAGCTTTCCACTTTCATCAATTCAGTTCTAGGTTAATTTATTTTTTTGGTTGACATAAGAGATTTACTTGACACACAAGCCAATTTTTTGTGCAATCTTATAAGCCAATTTATAGGAATTTTATTATAATTTTCCCTTTCATCTTCAGTTTACTCTTGTGTCACAAATGAGTGGATAATTGTTTTCTCACATAGCGAATGTATACGTTCATCTTGCAGTTCTCACAAAGATGTAGTCCATCATGTGTTTTATATTCATACAGTTAATATGTGACTGATTTAAAACTATTCTCTTTGTTCTGGCGCTTACTAGAGACATATAACTTTTATAGATGCTCTTGGGCTGAGTTTTGGCTATAGTAAGGCCATTCATTTGAGAACCAACCCTTGGTTGGATGGTTAGGAGGGTGATTGTACCCCTAGCCCATCAGAGTTCAAATCTCAGATTTGACATTGGTGTTTCTCATAATAGGCGGAATATTCTTAAGTAGAAGGCGACGTCCCTTCAACAGAATCGATGTATTCTACCTGTACTCATGCGCTGCCGCCGTCATGAAAGAAATCACAATCTATTCTACCGTGTCCTATGCACTGCCTCCGCCGTATTCAGGAGCCTCGGTGCACTCAACCGGCCGGTCGACTATCTACACGATGCGTGCAGATCAGCGTCAGCACGTACCAATCCTGCCCCATGTAGGATGTCACGAGGTACCAATCTTGCCTCATGCATACATCCTGCAGCGACATCCATGCATGCAGATCAACATCGCCGGGATGAATCTTGCCTCATGCATACACCATGCAGCGATCCAAAATAGATCCTTCAATTGATTTTTTGTGGATCGCTCAATGGATTTAAGACTTACCTCATGCACACAGCTGGACACACGACGCCATCGCTGTATTCTGTCTTTTTTTTTTTTGAAGCACTGTATTCTGTCTTCCAATCCCCTATCGTGGCCTCAGCTCCTCAAGCATGCTGATGTCTGCACTTGACCAGTACTCATCACAATGCAACACAGATCAACCGTCGCCACGTATCAGTCTTGCCATACACCATGAAGCAATTCAAGATGAATCCATCAATGTATTCAAGGCTTGCCTCATGCATAGCCGGACAGGTTAATAGGTCATTACTAACCGAACTAAAAATTCTAGATCTTAATTACAATCTTATGGCATGAGGTTTCACCAACCCATCAATGCATTGCGTAGACCATTGGGAAAAAAATCATCCCAACAATATTGTAGGAGATTGGCCTAGAATAAGACTTTTTTTGAGTTTAGTCTACACATACCAGATTATTGATGTGTATTTCTCTAGGTACCTGAAAAAAGTTGACATGTTCAGGGCCTCTTGAATGGGCTTCGTATAGGGTTCATGACACAAAAAGGTAAAATTGTCCCCTTACGTGCAAACTGTTAACTTTCTACATTTTTTAGTACAGATTGGAATTTGTTACTAACATAGATGAATTCGATATCCTCAGTTCGTACTTGGACAATAATTTTCCTGTGTATGTACAGTATTTGTGGCAGTGCACCTTCGATCTGAGAGTAGCCGTTCGCCATCGACCAGTACTACGAGCGCCCCTGACACCAAATATACATATTTCAGTGTTCTAGCAACAACGTTCAGAATTTTAACCTTTTCTGTCTATATGTACTGCCACCATGTTTACTTTATGCACAATGAATACCTACAATTTTTCTGATTCATGTCAATATCAATATCGTTCATGTATGCATTTTGAACTTTGTTCGTGTACTTTGCTGCACTTGGAGGATAGAGGTTAGAAAAATAATTACGACCTATTTGGGCATTATGTTGACTATTTTTTATTCAACATATATAGATGCAATAATGTTTAGTGCCTAACTCCTTATGCACTCTTTGTACAACACCCACAATTGCTGTATGATCCAGGTTGACCAATTATTTCTCATAATCCTACTGGTATGTTTCACGGAAAATATCACGTTGATATGCTGATACCATAATACTAAAGAGGATTGGAGCAGAGCTATTTCACTAAAAGGTATGATTTTTTTCTAAATTGGTGCATGCACCTTCAGCAAGAGGTTTAAAAAATTAATTTCTTTTTCTCTTCTTCTCTGATATAAGTAGAAAAATAAGTACAAAACTATGCTCTAGCTATCGTGATGTCTCTACTATGACGAAATATTACAATTGATATCCTTTTTTGTTATAAAATATACCTATCGTTCAAAATTAACATTTTAGTTTTTACTTTTCGTTGCAGTCATGCAATGCTTACAAGTTATATTTTGTATAAAGTTCTAGATATTAAGTATTTCAACACCATCTGTGGGCTACAATATCCAAGCTTTTTTGAAAGAGTGAACATAAATAATAGTAATAATAAATAGCAGCATAAACCTTGATTTATCTAAATAATTGTGTCCACATTACTGAACATGTCGTTACATCCCTTTTATGTGTGTGTGTGTATGTAAAATATCCACCATCTTACCATACCACTTCTGATAAGCTAATTTCGAGCTAATGTCATCAAACATTCTTAGCGCATATCTACAGTTATTATTTCATCATACTACATGAACGGATTTTGTTCTCTGGCATTCTCATATGAAATTTGCCTTGACGATTCATATTATCTTCTGCACCTTCATTTTTTAATTTCAAAGAAGTTATTGCTGAATCTATAATGGAATTCAAGATTATCTATTTATGTTCATCAAAAATGATGATACTTATACAACTAATTTTTGCACATCTAGGCTATACAAGATTTTAAACCTATCAAGTTATGTGTAGATTTGTTTCCGTCTTAAAGATCTGTTTTATCACTGATCATGCATCATTAGTGATTTTATTCTGATTTATCATACTCTCAGAGAACCCCCTGTGTGCCATTTAATATGTTCATCCTAAATTCAACAACCTGGGTTTGGTTATGATATCTGGCTGAAATGCTGAATTGAAAGATGCTACCAGAAACAATAGTGCAGGTTGGTAGATGTGCTCTTTTTGCTGCAAGTGCAATAGTTCCATGTGTCAAAAATATTTTTGTTTTGTTTTCTATTCAATAACTCTGTTCTGGAAAAAATAAGTACAACTAAGAGTACATATGTACTAAGCATACACCATAAAGTATACCAAACACTTCAATAGGGTACTTCGTAGAGTTTGGTTAGCATACAACACAATTATGCCGTTATTTTTGAAAAATATTGATAGTTTGCTTTACAATTGATACATTTCTAATAAAATATGATGGAAAGGAGTGAGAAGAAATTAAAAATAAATAATCGGAGCTTGACGGGCAAAGTCAAAACAAATATCTCAATTTGCGTATCACCCAATAGTACACTATCAATATGGTTACAACATGTAACTTATCCTAGCTCATTTTGTTTGAGTGTGGATGCATAATACAGCAACATAGGTTAAAGTGCCCATGTAATGCATTTTAGTTCCTATTTAACACATTTTTATTTCAAACGGATGGTTAATGTAAACTCAAATACAATATCTGTAAAATTTGTTTTTGATTAAACGGGCTTAAGTTTATGTCTAAATTATTATTTGATCTTGTAAGGATATACTAATTATGTATTATGAAGGGAAATAATATGCGTATGATAGTTACCAAAATAAAGATATCTTAATGGATTTTTACCATGTATAGAATTTAAAGAACACAACAACGAACTATCAAGATGATAGCCTAAAAAACAATCAAGATGTTGCCCGTGCATGTGCGCGGGCCACTTGGCTAGTTCATGTTAAAGACAAGTGGTTGTTCTGTTTTCATGAGTAATCCTTTTTGGGAATCACGTTTCGATTATGAGATTATTGTCCTTTGCTAGATTTAAACGATAATTAGTTAAACACTTATAAAATAAAGACATGCTAAAATATCCAATACTTAATGATGAGAATTGTTTTAATTGTACTGTTAGTGCTAAAGAGCATATTGATGCGCATCACTAAGTAGTGTGATTAAAAATGCCATTTTATGAAAATGCCATGAGTTGCTGGAAAATAAACACAAGTGTTGGTTGTATTTTTCAGTAAATAAAAGACATCATTATTTTATCATGGATGAGTAAATAGGAGTATTTATTCATGTCATGATGAGATTTTGGAAGTAGAGGATATTGAGTTAACAAGATAATTGAGTCTTTTCGATTTGATCAAAAGAGACAAAATATTTGAGTTATTGTTTAGTATGGAGACTTGTGACAAGTGTTATCACAAATTACAATATTTAGAGATTATTCAAAAGGTGTTTTGATAAACCTAAAGTATTGTAGTCACATTATATTTGATATTATGTGGTCATAAAGAAGGGTCTTTGGTTTTAAGGTTTCATTTTGTATTATTTAGATTTATTTTGATAACACTCCTGTTTTAAATAAAGGATCTATTTAATGATTTGCATTTCGCATATGAGTTATGAGAAATAGTGGTTTCAATAATTATGAGATAATTAAAAACCAAAGCAAATGAAGTTTTGTAGAATATTCATATGAGATTATGAATAGAGATTCCACAATGTGAGACTAAAAGGGACAAACCAATATGTTTGGTTCTGTTATGTATTTTAGTGTATTTATCGTGAAATGGTTTCATAGATAAAAGGAATTGTTGGAATGAATTTAGAAAGCTTAAACCTTGCATGTTTATGTATCAAGTGGCACATGTGTAAAGTGCTATATTGGTTAAAACTTGACACATAAAAGGTTTTAATGATGGTGATCATTGATTTTTGGTTTAGCTTGTCTAAAGAGAAGTAGGGTTCAAGAATATGAATTTTGTCAAAAGTTGCAAAATAATATTCATGATTTACTTGTCGTGTTTGGGAAACAAGACATACCTACAAAACTACAAAAGAAGAAATAGAAACTTTAAATACGAAAGTGACTAAGAGTCATTCTACTTTAAGTTTAAATCATAAAGTAATTGTTACTTGATTTTGTGAAAAGAATGTTTCACATATTTATTTTGCAAAAGAGTTTGCGTGGAATAAATAAAACTTAGAGCTGGCAAAGTGCTGGTGTTTCGTATATGAGTTCTCGAATCTTAAGAGTTAAGAGTTTTGGAGGAGTCCAAAGTGTCGAGAAAGTGCATAAGAAACTGAGTGAGATCTAATTAAGATATGTGGTGACATATATTAAGTTAGAGCAGAAATTAATTTCCATAATCAAAATATGTGGTGACATATGTTTGAGTGGGAGCTAGTTAATCATGGTCAAATATAAAGATAACATATTTCTGAGTGGGAGCCAAAGTGGCTTCACAATTTAATATGTGTATGAGGTATATTTGAGTGGGAGTTTACAACATAGTGTTTGAATGAAATGGAGATTTCATAAATGTTGTAAATGTTGTCATGGACCAATGCATAACTTATGAAGTTGGTTTGAATGTCAAATATTCATGTAGATGAATGTATCTATGGAGGATAGATAAATTTGATAAATATCAAAGTCAGGGTGTTTTACCTATACAAGTTTTGAAGGAGTTCAAAATGGAAACAAGAGAAGAACGGTTCATCTCATTGTGATATATAGGTGAAGCATTGAGTTAGAAAACTCAGTACAAAATTGATGGTTGGAGGATATGTTGGAATTCAATATGAATTGTTCATAGATCTCAACATATAAGAACCATATGTTTGTATATGACGAAATGTGACCCAAGTTCTTAATTGTAAGAACATGTTGAATGAGGAGTCATTTTTCATGAGATTGAGATAAATTTAGAAAATGGTGGACTTGGTTGAAGTCATAAAGCCAGACTAAATTAGGGATCTCTTAATATCGGAGTAGCACAGCGAAAGCATGATCGGAAATATCAAAGTGACAAGGCTCACTTTTGATTTGTTAAGTCAACAACATATAGGAGTATATGATTAATTCAAGGATTGAAATAAGATATAATATTTTGGTTTGAGAAAGCTGTTTTCAAGATCGAGTGAGTTCCGGATGCATATGTTATGAGAAAGTCCATTTGACTAATCATACATATGGGCATGAAAGGATATGATTATCTCACTCTATTACCAAACATATTATATACATTATATGATAATGGTTTTATCATGGGATGATAGGAAGTTTATCATGAGATGATAAAGTAATGTCAAATTAGGTGACAGTTACAATTTTGCAAAGGACATAAAGAGCTGTAAAGTACAAGCACGGACAGAACCTCTTCCACAAGCAAACATGATCAGCACTGAGACTTCATGAGTGAGACTCCATGGGTGTTGGATCGCGGAAATGTAAACTAGATTATTGACTCTAGTGCAAGTGGGAGACTGTTGGGAATATGCCCTAGAGGCAATAATAAAATGGTTTATTAAGCATATTCACGTTTATGATAATAGTTTATTATCCATGCTATAATTGTATTAAATGGAAACATAATACATGTGTGGAATATAAACACCCGGAGTCCCTAGTGAGCCTCTACAGGACTAGTTCGTTGATCGAGAGATAGTTAGAGTTTCCTAACTATGGACTTGTTATAGTCACTTGATAACGGAGTCATATCATTAGGAGTAATGGTGTGATGGACATGACCCAAATAAAGAGTTGCAATTAATCATGTCACAAAAGTTTGTTGTCAACACTTTTAATATGCCAAATATAGTTTCCTTAGACCATGAGATTATATCACTCCCGTTCACCGGAGGAATACTTTGTGGACATCAAACGTCACTTCGTAACTGGGTGATTATAAAGGTGGCTTTCAGGTATCTCCGATGGTGGGTTGTTGGGTGATGTGAATCAAGAGTGTAATTTGTCCCTCCATGTGACGGAGAAGATATCTCCAGGCCTTCTCGGTAATATAGCATCAAAAGTCTGCAGACATGTGATTAGGTTGTAATCACCGGGATCCTATATTATGGACGAGTAAAGAGAACTTGCCGGTAACGAGATTAAACTAGACATGGGGATGTCAACGATTATATCTCGGGCAAGTAAAATATCATGAGACAAAGGGAATCGTATATGAGATTAATTGAATCTTCGGCATCATGGTTCAATCGAGAAAAGGTTTTCGTTGAGTGTATAGGAATTAATATGGGCATCCCGATCCCGGTATTAATTATTGATATGATCATGTCTATGCATTCTCGAACCCGTAGGGTCACACACTTAACGTTCCGATGAAATTAGGTTTTGCGATGAATTAAATGATGAAGTGAACGAATGGTGATTCGGAGTCTCAGATGGGATCCCGGACGTCACGAGAGGTTCCGGAGGAGTCCGGAGAATAAGATTCATATATGGAAAGTGGTTTCCGGAGGTTTCGGAAAAGTTCCGGAATATTTCATAGGGTATCGGAAAGGTTCCGGAATGTTCTAGAAGGGTCTAGAAGTGGGACCACATATTTTGTATGGGGGCCCACATGGTGCAAAGGGGTGCTGCCACCACTTGGGTGGGGCGCACCACCTACGCCCATATGGGTGGTGCGGCATAGGAAGGAGGGGAGTCCCACTCCTAGTTGGACTAGGAGTTGGGCCCTCCACCCCTTTAGGAAAGGGGGGCCCAAGGAGGAGTCCTAGTTGGACTCCAACTTGGGGGGCAAGCAAAGGGGGGCCGGCCGGCCCCCTGCCCTTGACCTAGCCGGCCTCCTATATAAAGGAGGGGAGGGGGGGCGCAACACACCCCTGGAGGCAGCCGCACCCCCTCTCCACCTCTAACCCTAGCCGCACCCCTCCTCTCCCGGAGGGCTGCCGCCACCTCTCCTCCACACCTAGCCGCACCCCCTAGCCCTAGGGGCTGCGCCACCTTGCTCCTCTCCCTCTCCTCTTGCTTGGCTTGGCGAAGCCCTGCTCGCGGAGATCGTCATCATCACCGGCACTACCGTCGTGCTGCTGAGATCATCAAGGCCACGTCTTCTCGCTTGCGGGATCAAGGAGTCGACGTCTTCATCGAGCTGTACGTGTGGACGCCGCGGAGGTGCTGCCCGTTGCTGCACTTCACCGGATTGGATCTCGAGGATAATACATCTCCTCGCGACTAGACGAGTCTAGTTGCGGGGATCGACTAGCCAACCCCTGCACCGACAAAACGCGTTTGTTGATCTTCGAGGGTAAGAGATTGGATCTCATCTTCGCTATCTTCATCTCATAGATCTAGATCCTTGGGGTTTATTCCGCTTTGCCGCGTAGAAAATTTTTGTTTTCCATGCTGCGACCCCATCACATACCCAATGGATATAAAAGGTATAAGAAGTTTTCTTGGGCATGTATGTTTTTACCGTAGGTTCATTAAGGACTTCTCCAAAATATCAAAGCCTCTAACTAATCTTTTTGCAAAAGGATGTTCCTTTCTCTTTTAATGATGATTGCATTGAATCTTTTAATATTTTGAAGAATGCTTTAATAACTATCGTGGGGTTGTCACGGCAAGTTCTTCCTCAGGGAAGATGAGTTTCGGGGCCATTGATGACTGAAGTACGTAGGAACGGTTAATCTCGCCAAGGAACAAGGATTTACCCAGGTTCGGCCCCTCTGATTCGAGGTAAAGACCTACTTCCTGCTTCTATGTTATTGCTCTTGAGTATATCTCGATTACAAGGACCTGGCTCCCACAACTCAGGAGCCGGCGACTTCACTCTGGTGGCTAGGGTTTCTCTCTACTGGTTGAAGCTTATCGATCTAAGGTCCAGGACCCTTCTTATAAAGGCTGCCGGGTCTCTGGACTTACAGGCTATACCGAGTCACACTAGAACACGGAGCCCTACTCTACGCCTTGGTCTTCCAAGCTAGACTCCGGGTTGTACTTGGACTCCTTCTTCGGGTGAGCCTCTTTCTCCACACGGGCCTTGGTCGGCTTGTCTCCAGCCCAGCCCATGTGACTTGTCTCGTGACTCGGCGTTGGCCTTCTTGGTCTTGGCGGGTCTACTTTCCGGGTCCATGGGCCTACCTATAAAGTATCCCCCCATCAATAACTGCTCCTATTATTCAACCTCCTGATTGGAAATTGCCCTTTGAAATTATGTGTGATGCTAGTGATTATGCTGTTGGGGCTGTTTTGGGTCAAAGGGTTGATAAGAAACTGAATGTTATTTATTATGCTAGCAGAACACTTGATGCTGCCCAAAGAAATTATGCTACAACTGAAAAAGAATTTTTAGTAGTACTATTTGCTTGTGACAAGTTTAGACCCTATATCACTGATTCCAAAGTCACAATTCATACTGATCATTCTGCTATTAAATACTTGATGAACAAGAAAGATGCTAAGCCTAGATTAATAAGATGGGTACTTTTACTGCAAGAATTTGATTTACATATTGTTGATAGGAAAGGAGAAGATAACCAAGTAGCTGATCATCTCTCTAGAATGGAAAATATACCTGATGATCCCATTCCTAGTAATGATAGCTTTGTTAATGAACAACTTGCAAATGTTAATATATCCAGTGTTAAGGCTGCATCTCCTTCGTTCGCTAATTATGCAAACTTTATTGTTGGAAAAGTATTACCTCCACACTTTACTTATCAACAACGAAAGAGATTCTTTTATGATCTTAGACATTATTTTTGGGATGATCCTTTCCTTTATAAGAAAAGTGTAGATGGTATTATTAGACGTTGTATACCTGAGCATGAACAACAGGCTATAATAAGAGATTTTCATGATAGTCCATATGGAGGGCATCATGCAGGAGATCGCACAGCAGCAAAGGTATTACAATCTAGTTTCTATTGGCCTACTTTATTTAAGGACTGCCATGAATATGTTAAATCTTGTGATAAATGTCAAAGAGTAGGAAATATTGGTAGGAGAAATGAAATGCCTATGAATTATTCTTTACCACTTGAACCATTTAATGTGTGGGGTTTTGATTTTATGGGACCTTTCCCAGCTTCAAAAACAAAGCATACTCACATTTTGGTTGCAGTTGATTATGTTACAAAGTGGGTGGAGGCAATTCCAACCAAAAGTGCAGATCATGCCACAGCAATGAAGATGCTTAAGGACATCATTTTCCCAAGGTTTGGTGTTCCTAGGTTTTTAATTACTGATGGTGGCTCTCATTTTATACACGGTGTTTTTAGGAAAACATTGGCAAAATATGATGTTAACCATAGAATTGCATCTCCTTATCACCCTCAAACAAGTGGACAGGTTGAATTAAGTAATAGGAAAATTAAACTCATTCTTGAAAAGACAGTTAACAAGTCTAGGTCTGATTGGCCACTTAAAATTAATGATGCATTATGGGCTTATAGAACTGCATTTAAAAATCCTATGGGAATGTCTCCTTAAAAATGGTCTATGGGAAAGCTTGTCATTTACCTGTTGAATTAGAACATAAAGCTAGATGGGCTATTAAACAATTGAACTTTGACTTTAAGACTGCAGGAGAGAAAAGAATCCTTGATTTAAACATACTAGATGAATGGAGAAATGAAGCCTATGAAAATGCTAGAATGTTTAAAGAGAAAGTTAAGATCTGGCATGACAAGAAGATTAAGAGAAAAGAATTCAAAGTAGGAGATCAAGTTTTATTATACAACTCTCGTTTCAAGTTTTCTGCAGGGAAGCTAGCTTCGAAATGGCAGGGACCATTAGTCATACAGGAGGTGTACCGTTCAGGAGCTATCCGTCTTTACGGTGATACGAAAGGTAAACCTCGTGTGGTCAATGGACAACGTCTTAAACATTATATTGCAGGAAAAAGTTTCGTTGGAATAGTGGAAACTTTGAATTTACAAACACCGGAAGAAGTAATAAGAGGGGGCCGAGCAGTTTCAGCAACTCCAAATCAATAAAAGGTAACTTTTGTATTGGAAAGTTTCTCGGAATTACATGAAATTTTAGGGAAGTCATTTTTTATGGAAATAAGAGTGTGGGGAAAGAAAACTTGACGAAACGGAGTCCCGAGGGAGGAAAGAGGGGGCCTCACGCGGCCAAGTACAGGGGTCGCATGGGACCACTCCTTTCCCACCTCGGAGACCTTTTTCGCCTCGTTTTCGATCCCGACGCTCCGTCTTGACCTAAAAACCCTCAATATCTCCGACGATCTAATCTCGCACCGAGCATTCTCGAGCGATCTTTGTTTCTTGTTGTTTCTGTCTGCCAGGGTTTAGCCATGTCTTGCTCCTGATCCAATCTTGAGGGGGAGAGCTCTCCCAAGGAGGGTGTTGTGAACCACTACCTCAACTCCGTGATGGCGCCGCAGAAGACCGTGTGCTTCAAGGAAGGGGTGATGCTCGTGGAAGAGGTGAAGGCTGCCAAGACCACCGGTACCGTGGAGGAGAGACTGGGCAAGCTGGAAGACAAGACCTTCGGGTATGGGACTGTGGTTTACCGCAGCCTTGATGCTCATCACTTCATGAACCTGGAACTGGAGAAGAAGGTTGAGGAGTACAAGGAGAGACTTGAAGATCTGGAGGATAGGTACAAGTACGTCATCGAGAAGTTAGAGAAGATCCAGTGCTTCATGTGGGATGTAGAAAACCAGAACTGCGAGTATGAAGAACGCTTCAAGAAGATTGCAGCAGCTGCCACCCTCAGGTATAATAACCCACCTACATCTTTCCGTGATGGAAGACCCTTCCCATGGAAGATGGCTGAATAGGTAGAAGAATATGAGAAGGAGGAAGCTGCAGCAAAGGAGAGTCTGGCAGAACGTCAAGCTTGGGGGAGTTCCACCTAGTCTTTCTCTTTATTAGTCTCTTTTATCTATCTAGTTGAGGTGTGTTTTGCTTTTATCATTTAGATATCAATTTTGTTCAAGCTTGTGTGAGCTCATAGAGCATTATCATGTATCCCTATCATGTGGTTTATCAATGAATATTAAAGTATGGTGTCATCCATGGTTCTCTTGTTTTGGAGATTTATGGGTAACACTCATGCAAATGAGCGTGGAATATTTAGAGGTTTCAATCACACCTACCCTTGAAATTGATTAACTTGAGTTTGTTGGACAACTGTAGAGTCATATCATCAAAATATCAAACAATAAACATGAACCATTGTGATTAATTTTATGATGATAGTGGCTTGATAAATGTTTAAGGTTGGGAGTTAGCCCATATGTGCTGTCACATGCAAAGCTTTCAACATGTTCCATCATTTATTTAGTTGATATCATGTACTTTTGTTTATGGATGCCTATCATGATGAAATAATATGGAAATAGAGCAAGTTTAAATGAGTTTGTATATAAGATAGAGAGAAACCTGGGCCGCTAATCTAAGCCATGCATCATTCATGGTGGAAATTTACTTACATGCTGTTTTGAACTTCCTGTGATACACCCTGCAATAAAAAGATATATCAATTGGTAAATAAAGAAAAGGTGTTGAGGTTGTTCATCATGTTTGTTTGTCTTGTTGTTGTGATGTGGGCTTGATCCATATCATGGGACAAGAGGTACCCCAGTTGAGACTCTTGGTAATACCCTTATTACTTACAATGATAGATAACTTAAACTTGCTCTGTTTCCCAAGTTGAGTAATAATGGTGTAGGTACTTGTATTCAAGGGGCATGAGACATCTAACTTTTACTTTATCAAGACCACTATTCATAATTGCTTTCACATTTAACTCAATTCATTCAAATGCTTGCCATGAAAAGCAAAAGCATGGAAAAAGGAATATGATTCAGTTGTCCAACATACAATGGTTATTTGCTTTCAAAAGTAAGAGTGATTGCTAGAGCTTCTACTTATGTTGCCCTCATGTGTATGAGTTTTAATTCATCAATCTTACATTGCAAATGAATATGTGGATGATACAATGCCCATATTTATTTATCAACCATAAGTCCATCGATGCATATAATGATCTATGTCCTTATTTACTCGAGGACGAGTAAAGGTTTAAGCTTGGGGGAGTTGATACGTGCATTTTATATCCTATATTATCATATTGGAATGTTATTTGCATTGTTATATCGTTGTTTTTGCATGTTTTAGATGATTTATGGGACTTTCATACAAAGTCCCTATTTTTGGCATTTAATATCTGGGAGGCAGAATACCCCCCTTTTCTTGTTTTTATTGTTTCAGGAGTTTCGCGAACTCAAATAATTAAAGAAAAAATACCACGCCAGTTTTTCATCAGGAGAAGGGTGGAGGAAAGAAGATCGAAGGCAGGAGGGCCACAAGGGCCAAATGGGGTAGGCCCACGCGGCCCATGTACCTGGCCGCGTGGGACCCACCAAAATGCACCTCGAGCACCTCCTCGCGTGGGGATTTTTCATGACACCTTCGTCTTCGCCGAAAAGGGACGCCCTAATTTTCCCCGAATTATCTGAGGCCGTGCCGGCGGCGGAGCTCCTGATGCTCTCCGAAGGGGGTCAGATCCTGCTGCTCCGAAGCTCCGGAGAGGGGGGAAATCACCGCCATCATCATCACCTCTCCTCCTTGGCGTGGGAGGAGGCCTCTCCATCACCATCATCACCATCACCAGCACCATCTCCATCATCATCTCCGTGATCCACTCCGTTCCCCTCATAGTTTGAGAGTTGCTATACCCTAGATCATTGCCTTGTGCTCCTATTCATGTTTGTGATTGGGTACTTGTCATTATTTGGTGGTGAAGTATTTATTTCAGATTGTGTTGTACCCTTTATGCCACTGATTATGATCATGTTTGCACGTAGTGAGTAGTTCTCGTATGTTCCTGAGGGCATAGGATGAATTGGCAATGATTTATATATGACATGTGTTGGCATTTTGTCAAGAGTTTATCTTTTATGTGATTCTATGATGGTGTTGTGCGAACGTTGACTGCACAACACTTCACCTTTAAAGGGCTCATAGGAGAACAACGTAGTGTAATGAATTGAGGAAGACTTGGGAGGACAACTAAGCCCAAGCCGGAGTCATGCAGTTAAATTATGTGGGTAGTAATGTCGGGGACCTTAGAGTGTAATGCTATGGTGGGACTTTATGTCTTAATAATTCTTGTGCAAGTCATTAAATTGGCCACATGATCCATCATAAGGGGTTGTAGTTTAATTATTTAGCTATGCCTAGTTATGGCTCCGCCCCAAAGAAGATTAAAACTTGACAAGATATGCAACGTGTTGTTTAATAAATCTCTTTGCCTAGTGATATCCATGCCGCCCTTGGGAACATTTTCCACTTATACATTACACACCACTTGAGCTTGTCCTCTTGCCACATAGAGGATTGGGCTTGCTCTCCCTTTGAGAGCTTTCTATTTGTTACCATTTGTCGTAAAGCATTTTTATTTGTTTTGCAACTATACAACCAAAAATCCCAAAAATATTTGCATCTTTTGTTGTTTCATTTATCATCCTTTCTAACCAATACCTTCAGCTCCTCATGGGTTCGACAACCTTTTCTAATTGAAAGGTGCTACAACTGATATCCTGCACTTGGGAGCCATCAGAATGTTGGCATGATAATACCTTGTCGTGAAGTTTGACACCTCCTCGTTAAGGCATGCCTCGGCCATGGATGCCTCGATCTTGCATTTATTACCACAATTTCCACGTTGCTTCTTCATTTCTCTCTCAGGCCCAAACTGCCAACGGATCGACACAGGCCCCCAGTAAAGCCTTGTGCGGGAGATGCAAGATCATATGTTGCATCGGATTAAAAAAACCTGGCGGAAGTAACATCTCTAGCTTGCAAAGCAACTCAGGCGCCTGTTCATGCAGCTTCTCAACCACTGCACGATCTAACTCCCTTGCACAAATCTGGCGGAAGAAAAATCTCAACTCTGACAGTACTCGCCAAGTCTCCTCATCGACATAGCCTCGAATCATCACCGGCAATATGCACTCAACCCACACATGGTCGTCATGACTCTTCAGGCCTCCTACTCGTTGTGTTTCCAGGTTCACACACCTCGTCTAGTTAGCTGCATACCCATCAGGAAAGTACAAACTGTCCACGAGCCACTGTAATATTTCCCTTCTTTCCGCCCTTGTAGGGCAGAACCGAGCCTTTGGCTTAGACCACCTACTGCTGTTGACTCCAGGAGGCTGCATATTCAGATTTGGCCTGTCACAAAGTTCTTCTTGGTCAATGCGAGCCTTGATGTTATCCTTCATCTTCTCAGTCTCCATGATGCTGCTATAAAGAGCCTCGACGATATTCTTTTCGGTGTGCATTACATCAATGTTGTGTGGAAGCTCGACATCCTCCATGTAAGGGAGCAGCTTCCAGAAGCACAGAATGTGAGTCCACTGGTGCGTCTCCCCATAACCCACGAAACCATTCCCATCGGGGTTAGGCATGAGAGCTTCTAGCTCGGCCTTGATTTCTCTTCCGGTCATCAGACGTGGTTTCGAAGCATGGATCTCGACTCCTTTCTTGAACTGCTTTACGTCACTCTTGTATCTATGATCTGGGTCAAGGAACTGTCGATGTTGACCAAAGCAGGAATACTTGCCTCCCTTCTTAAGCCAGAAGAAAGTCATAGCCTGTCTGCACTGTGGGCAAGGCCACTTCCCATGTGTACACCAGCCGCAGAACAAAGCACGCACTGGTAAGTCATGCAAGGATTTGTGGTACCATACGTTCATTTCTTGAGGCATCATATGTTCGGACCCCGCGGCCGTTCCAGCCAACAGCCAAGTCTTCCACCAGTGGTTTCAGGTACACGTTCATGTTCTTACTCGGGTATTTCGGTCCTGGGATTATCATCGACAATAACATGTTATGTGATCTCATGGACTCGCCGGGGGGGAGGTTCTGGGGGATGACAAACACGGGCCAACAACTATATGTTGCCGCCGACATGCCATACGGATTGAACCCATCGGTTGATATAGCAACTGCTACGCTCCTCGGGACGCCCGCTTTCAGTGGATACTTCGCTACAAACTTCTTCCATGCGGCACCATCCGACAGATGTATCATCTTGTCCGTGTATCTCTCCCCTAACGCGGCCCATCGCATCTGCTGGGCAGTGTCTTTGTTCATGTAAAGCCGCTAGATCCTCGGTATAAATGGAAGGTACCGGAGAATCTTTTGGGGAATCCCGGTCTGCCTCTTCTGTCCACCACCAAGGTCGACCTCGAAGTACCTAGAGGAATTGCAATGGATGCAATAATCTGTTCCAACATGTTCTTTCCTGAATAGCATGCATCCCTTTGGACAGGCATCTATCTTCTCATATGACATCTTAAGGTCGCGGAGGAGTTTAGTCGCCTCGTAGAAGCTCTTCACCAAGATGTGCCCTTTAGGTAGAAGGCTACCAATGACGGCCAGAAGATCATCGAAACCTGTCGTGGGGTTGTCACGGCAAGTCCTTCCTCTAGGAAGGTGAGTTCGGGGGCCATCGATGCTTGAAGTACGTAGGAGAGATTAATCTCGCCTAGGGACACAGATTTACCCAGGTTCGGCCCCTCTTGGTTAGAGGTAAAGACCTACTTCCTGCTTCTCTTTATTGCTCTAGATCTAATATCGATTACAGGGTTCCGGCTCCTCTCTGGGGATCCGGCGACTTAGTGTTTCTCTCTACTGGAATTGCTCATCGATCTAAGGTCCAGGACCCCGCTTATAAAGACTGTCGGGACCCCTGGACTTACAGGTTACACCGAGTCACACTAGAACACGGAGTCCCACTCTACGTCTTGGCCTTCCAAGTTAGGGCTCCGGGTTGTACTTGCACTCCTTGCTGACGAGTCCTTTCTTCATCATGGGCCCTGGTCGGCTTGTCTCCAGCCCAACCCATGCGACTTGACACGTGACTCGGCTTTGGCCTTCTTGGTCTTGGCGGGTCTACTTTCCGGGTCTATGGGCCTACCTATAAAGTATCCCCCCATCAGTAGCCCCCGAATTTATCTTGGGCGCAGCTTGGCGACTTCCTCCAACTCATTGGTTTGACTCCCTGGGTCGACTCCTTCCACTTGAGCCACAGGCTCCAAGTCGCTTGCTGCTGGCTCCAAGATTAATTCTTGCCCCTTCAGCTCAAATCCTCTCCTTTCTCTTCGCGCTCATCCTTTCCCGCGCTCAGCACACACCGCCCACACGCCATGGCACCCAAGCGCGCAAAGACCGCACCCAAGGCCAAGGCCTCCTTGTCGGGCAGGACGATAGACATTGCCGCCGCGGCCGCCGCCGCCGCAAAATCCTCTTCCAAGCGCTCGATTTCTGCCGATTGGGGTGGATCTACGGTCACGGCTGAGCAATTGAAGACACATCGGCTCACAGGTTTGATTCCTTCCAACGCTCAAGCTCGAGCCCCAGGGGATGAAATTGTTCCCACTCCCGCTAAGGGCGAGGGTAGTGGTTTTCACGGAGCATCTGTTCCGTGGTTTTTCTCCCCCTGGTGATCTTTTCTTCCGCCAACTCCTCGATCTCTATCATTTGCGGATTCACGATCTGGCTCCTAATTCCATTCTCACTCTTTCCAATTTCGTAACTTTGTGTGAGGATTACCTCCAAATTAAGCCCGATCTCAATCTCTGGCTTGAACTCTTCTACTGCAACCCTCAGCCCGAGACTTCTGGGGGCCCTCTCCTCCAATGTGGCGCCGTTGCTCTTCAACGGCGCCTCCAATCTGTCTTTCCCAAGCCAGTCTTCCCCAACCGTATCAAGGACTGGCAGAAAACCTTCTTCTACTGCAAGGATACCTCCCCTGCAGGTGAACCCAAACTTCCTTTGTTCTCTGAGGATCGCCTCCAGGCGACTCCTCTTATGAAAGCTAGGTGCTCAGAGGCCGCCCGACCAAGAGTCGAGTCTCTGATCACTCGAATCCGGGCCCTCTTGTCCCATAACCTGGAAAACATGGACCTGGTCCGCTGTTGGACCACTTGGAGAATCCAGCCTCTGAGTCCTAGGACTCGGCTGATATGCTCATACACTCATTGCGCTGGCGATGACCTCCGGGTGACGGAGCAACTGTCTGATGGACCCGAGCTTGGTCGGCTTATCAAAAAGCTGACTGGGAGGCCGGTGAAGGACCAGGCCCATTTTGGGCTCCAGCCATTTTGCTCTACCAACCCAGCTCCCGATGTAAGCTTTGCACTTTACTTCACTTCCAACTTGATCTTACTTGTATTGCTTACTAACTCACTTTTGTTGACTCTGCTGCAGCTCACCGACTCCTTCTAGAAGCCGGCCTTTGGAGCTGGTACTAAAAATAAAGCTAAGGCCGAGGCTAAGGCTGAAGAGGAGACTCCTGTCACAGATCAAACTGCTGTGGCAGAAGACACTGACAATGATGATGAGGAGTCCTCGCAAGAGGCTCCTGCTGAAGATGATGCCGCCGATGAGGAGTCCTCGCCTGAGGCTCCAACTGAAAACGTTATTGAAGAGGAGTCCTCTCAAGAGGCTCCCATTGTGGAGGAGATTGACGATGACGAGTCCTCTCCAGAGGCTCCCGTCACTAGACAAGCTGACACCACTTCTGCTGCTGCTCAGCCATCTCTATCTGAAGAGTCCTCAGCCAGGAGTCACTCTTCTTCTTCCCCAGCCTCTAACAATAATGGATCTCGAGAGGCTGTTCCCAAGGTACCACTCTCATGAGTCCTTGGGTCCTCTCGCTCACCTACTAAGCCTGAAGAACACGTGCAGAGTGTTATTGCCGCCAGGAAGAGGAAGCTGCGCTCCGATGGGCCTGCAGATGCTCCTGAGCCTCTGCCAGTCTCGCACCAGCGGAAATCGGCTTCTCCTCCCCACAAGGACGACTCCTATCACTCCGGGATGTCAATGCCTTCCTCAGACTCCCAGGCCTCCTTGGACCTGGAGACCAATGTTGGGTAAGACTCATTTGTTTCTGTACTTGTATTCAAATCACTTCTGCCTTTTCCTTTCGCTAGGTTTATTGCTGACTTCTATCTTTGCATATTTCAGGGCTCGGCCTTGCGCCAAAGTGACCAAGCTCCCAGGCATGGCTGATGTCGCCTCTGGTCGTGGACCTGTCCCCCCTTCGACTTCTGAAACGACAAGCACAAGGACAGGCCCCTCCATTGCTGCATCTGCTGGTGCAACTACAACTCCTACCATTCCCGAGTCCCCTTTGTCGGAGATTGTCCCCAGGAACTAGGGGTGTCTCCAAGGTATCGTGTAAGGGGCTGAACACGGAGTCAAACAATCCACAACGTGCTCCGGCGACGATGCTCATCAGGCTCGCTGCGGACGACACTGCAGAGATTGACACAAGATCTTACCCAGGTTCAGGGCCCTCTTGTTGAGGTAAAACCCCTACGTCCTGCTTTCGTGTATTGCACTGCTTGGAGAGTTTACAGTACAAGGAGAGCTTGTCGAGCTCGAGGTGGCTAACAATGGCTACTGGCTGATCTTCAGATCTAGGGTTTTTGGGTAGGCTCCTAGACTCCAAAAACCAAACCCTAACCAAGCATTGAACCAGGAATCGAACCCTTTGTTTGGGCGTGCTCCTCCTCCTTTTATAGGCGCCCTGGGCCTCTTCTGCCCAAACATTTGGGCGGGAAGGGCTACCACATGGCGACGAAGGAGGAGGCGCGGTGCACCGTAAAGGTGAGGTCTACCATAAAGGTAAAGCTCGTGGACGCGGTCCACGGTAGGGGAACGGCGTCACCAAAGCTGAAAAGGGGCACCGACCAGCTGGACAGTGGACTGGCGCTTGCCGAGGTGGGAGGTGACCCACTGTGACGTCGTCCTTGGAGCGTAGCTACAGACTGTTCCCTTGTCACCAAAGAGGCAATACTCGTTGTCCGCTTTCCTTGGCTCCGCTTTGTTGACTGCTTTATACATGGAAACGGCAACTGCGGCGTTGTCGTCATCGCGCGTAGGCACGCGCGTCACTCTGCACACGGCGCAGAGCCCATGTGCGCTCTGCCGCGGGGGCAGAGATGGCTTCACGAAGAAAGCGCTTCGCGAGGCGAAAAGCCTCGCCAAGCCCTTCAGCTTGGTCCTTGGCAGAATTGCGGGCGGCGTCGGAGACGCCTTGTCGAGGAGCGATCCCTCGCCGAGGGAAAGAACCCTTGGCGAGGAGAAAAACCCTTCGCGAGGGGAGAAATCCTCGCGAAGCTCGCCAGGCTTGGAGAGCCTGGTCCTTAGCGAAAATCATCCAAAGAATCTTGTGGGCCCTGGCAGGCCGACCCGTGGTTCCCTGGTTTCCACTGTGCCGACACCCTTCAAGGACTCGGGCGGCGACTCCAACAATAGTCCAGCCCTCCTCTGGTGCTGCGACTCCTGATACTGCACCTCAAACTCACCCGGCTCCTGTGAAGCCGACTCCTGCAACTTCTCCAAATATTAAGATCAAGTCATCTACTGACTACAGCCGACTCCGGGTGGCTGATAATATGTCATTTTCTGAAGCCTTTGCTGAAGCCATTGACTTGAACGATCAATCTGCAAGGCTGAAGGACGATGAGCAAGCTGCTCTTAGATCTCTCCATATGATTCACAATGTAAGTTTTTTGACTTCTACTTCTTTATGCTTTCCTGGCATCATCCTATCCCAGTAGCCCCCAAGCACCTGTCTGTGGTGACTTGTGCCTAGGATAGGTGCTTTGATTTGAAACTGAACTCAACTGCTTTATAGGAAAATTTGCACACTGTAGCCCCCAAGCGCTGAGTCCTTAGCTCTACTAGGACTCGGGGCTGCTAATTAACTGTCTGTCGGGTCCTTAGACCCAAAAACTTTTCCACGAGTAGCCCCCAAGCGCCGAGTTGTCAGCCTGCGACGACTTGGAGCTACCAATATATGTAACTTACTGATACTTAACTTGAAAAAATTTCTGCTCTGCGAGTAGCCCCCAAGCGCCAAGTTGCTAACTTGTGGCGACTTGGAGCTGATGACTTGTCTACTAGAAACCATGTTTTGCTAACTTGTTAGGAAAAAATTGACTCCTGAGTAGCCCCCAAGCGCCAAGTTGTTAACTTGTGACGACTTGGAGCTCATGAGTTCGCTACTTGACTTGTGAAGCTTACTTGTGCTTTATGACTTGTGATTGCAGTGCATTGTCTCCAAGATGAAGAGAGACATGAAAGAGCTTGAGGACCAGGCAGCTGCCAGTGCCAGGTCTGCCATGGCCAAAAAAGAACACTCCCTTCGGCTTGAGAAGGATCTGAAGACTTTGTCTGCTCAACTGGAGCAAGTTGAAAAAGAATCTGCTGAGGCCAAGAAGATTGCCCAAAAGGCACATAATGATTTAAAGGCTGTCTTCGATACCTGCCGCAAAGGCATTGGGGCCATGTGCCAGCATATATTTGGTAAGCTTTAAAACTTTGCTTGCCTCCTTTTTGCGCCTTTCTGAATTGCTTTTAGACTAACAATCACCCTTTGATTTCTTTTCTGCAGGGGCCGACTCCCCAAAGCTCAAATTGCCCACCAGCAAGCAACTATCTGAGATGCTTGATCACTGTCACGGGCTGCAAGAGGGAGCCCGCGCAGTGGTGAAATATCTGAACCATAAGGGGAAATGCCCCAAAGAGCCTGAGCGCCTGGTGGACGAGTTGTCTAGGGCACCAGGCTATGTGCGGCTGTGGAAACAGTCTTCATTGAGGAGAGCCTCCATCAGGATCTTGGCCTTAGCCCATAGTTATTATCCAACTGTCATAGAGCCAGCCTTACTTACTATGGGGAAGCCAGAGCAACATGAGGATGGCAAACCTTTTACTCAAGATGACTTCAAAGCTGAGGAGAAGCTGGTGCGGCCGTATGCTTGCGAAATTGCCAATAAGATGGACCCAGAGGTATGGGTTCATCACTATGATTTGGAGAACAAAAGAGTCGCTCCAGAAACTCCTGCTATAGTAAACTTTGGCCGCCCATCACAGGACCCAGCTGGTGTCCCCTCTTCTTCTACTGGTCCAAGTTCCTCATCGCCAGCGGCTCCTGTTCCTGGTGCAGAGCCCACTCTGAAGACTCCTGCTGCGCCCACTCCTTCGAGAGCTATCTCTGGAGACGCCCAGAAACAAGCAGAGCTTGCTAAACACATGAAGAGTCCCAAGGGCACTGGTTTTCAAATGAAAAGAGTCGCCACAAAGCCTCCTGTGAAGCCGGCTCCTGCCTCTACTGCTCAGACAAGGGACAAGTCTCCTGCGAAGAAGGACTCCCCAACTCCAGCTGAGAAGTTGGCTCCTGTGCCGGGTCCAAGAGTTTAAGCTTAACTTTTTTCACTGAAAAGCAAGCCCCCAAGAACCTGATGATCAAAGTTTAAAGAACAAAGCGCACTCACTGGGTGACTCGACTAAAGGACTCACGTTCACAGAAGCCGGCTTTATTTCATTTGATCATAACAATTTGATTACATCTAGGCATGGCTCACTAGGCTCTTTGCCTTGCAACTCATAAAACTATTACAACTTAAGTATAATATGGACGTAACTGAGCTATGTTCCAAGGCCTCTTTGCCTCTGCATAAGGATCTAGCGTATGAGCTGTATCAGCTCCTTTACTTTCACTCGCCGGCTCTCGCACGTCGATTAGATAGTACGATCCGTTGTGCAAGTTCTTGCTTATGACGAACGGTCCTTCCCATGGTGGAGATAACTTGTGCATCCCTTCCCTATTCTGGACCAGGCGAAGCACTAAGTCTCCTTCCTGGAAAGTTCGAGTCTTGATTCTGCGTGCGTGATATTGCCGCAAGTCTTGCTGATACACTGCTGATCTCTCAAGGGCTAACTCCCTTGCTTCCTCGAGTGCATCCACCGAGTCCTGGCGAGCGAGTTCATTTTCTGTCTCAACGTAATTGGCGACTCGTGGCGAGTCATGCAACAAGTCGCTTGGCAGGACGGCTTCTGCTCCATACACTATGAAGAAAGGTGTGAAGCCAGTGGATCTATTAGGAGTCGTTCTGATACTCCAACGTACTGCTGGCAACTCCTCAACCCAACATCCGGCGGCTCTTAGCAAAGGGACTCGGAGCCGAGGCTTAATTCCCTTTAGCAACTCCTGATTTGCCCTCTCTGCCTGTCCATTGGACTGTGGGTGTGCCACTGAGGCTAAGTCGAGTCTGATGTTGTTCTCACCGCAAAACTTGGCCATCTCTCCAACTGATAAGTTGGTACCATTGGCTGTAATGATGCTGTGAGGGTATCCAAAGCGTGTTGCTATTTTCTTGAAGAATCTCACAGCTGATGCACCGTCGACTCTGCTGGCGGGTTATACTTCCACCCACTTGGTGAACTTGTCAACTGCTACTAGCAGATGGGTTTTCTGACAGGGCGATTTTGAGAAAGGACTAACCATGTCAAGCCCCCAAACTGCAAATGGCCAAGTGATAGGGATAGTTTCTGAGCTCTTGGGCTGGCACGTGGTCTTGCCTTGCGTACCTTTGACATCCATCACAGACTCGAACTATCTTCTCTGCGTCCAAATGTGCTGTTAACCAAAAGAACCCGTGTCTGAAAGCTTTTGACACCAAGGATCTAGTGGATGCATGATGACCACAATCACCTGCATGAATCTCTTGCAATATTTGCTTGCCCTCCTCTGGAGACACACACCTCTGGTAGACTCCAGTGACGCTCCTTCTGTATAACTCGCCATCAATGACTGTGTAGGACTTGCATCGCCTGATAAGTTGCTTTCGCTTGACTTCATCCTGCGGGAGCTCACCCTCAGGAGATATGCAAGGTAGGGCTCTGTCCATGCTGGGATTGCCCGTACTGCTGCAACAAGCGCCGATTCTGGATCTGGGAAGGCTAACTCCTCCTTTGTGGGCAACTTGACTGATGGGTGGTGAAGCTCGTCCACAAATACATTTGGTGGTACTTTCTCTCGACGAGAGCCGAGTCGTGATAACGCATCTGCGGCCTCGTTCTTGCATCTGTCAATATGCTCCACTTGATAACCAGAAAAGAACCCGGCTATCTGTTCGACTGCTCTTCTATAAGCCGCCATGTTTGCATCCTTCGAGTCCCAGGTTCCAGACACTTGCTGAGCTACGAGATCCGAGTCTCCAAAGCACCTGATACGCTTGATGTTCATCTCCTTGGCCAAACGTAGGCCATGTAGCAAAGCCTCATACTCTGCCAGTTGTTTATACAATCAAAATGCAACTGAAGGACATATGCCAACTTATCTCCTTTAGGTGAAGTTAAAACCATGCCGGCTCCTGGGCCTTCTAGCTGTCTGGACCCGTCAAAGTGCATTGTCCAATACTTGGTGCAAGGTGAACTTGGTGAGGACGTGCAATCAGTCCACTCATTGACAAAGTCAACCAAAGCTTGAGATTTGATTGCTGTTCTGGGCTCATATGAATAAGGACCCAGCTCTATTGCCCACTTGGCGACTCGTCCTGTTGCGTCTCTATTGCGTATAATGTCTGCTAGCGGTGCTGAACTCACACTTTNTCAAACAAGTCGCTTGGCAGGACGGCTTCTGCTCCATACACCATGAAGAAAGGTGTGAAGCCAGTGGATCTGTTAGGAGTCGTTCTGATACTCCAAAGTACTGCTGGTAGCTGCTCAACCCAAGACCCGGCGGCTCTTAGCAAAGGGACTCGGAGCCGAGGCTTAATTCCCTTCAGCAACTCCTGATTTGCCCTCTCTGCCTGTCCATTGGACCGTGGGTGTGCCACTGAGGCTAGGTCGAGTCTGATGTTGTTCTCACCGCAAAACTTGGCCATCTCTCCAACTGATAAGTTGGTACCATTGTCTGTAATGATGCTGTGAGGGTATCCAAAGCGTGTTGCTATTTCTTGAAGAATCTCACAGCTGATGCACCGTCGACTCTGCTGACGGGTTCCACTTCCACCCACTTGGTGAACTTGTCAACTGCTACTAGCAGATGGGTCTTCTGACAAGGCGACTTTGAGAAAGGACCAACCATGTCAAGCCCCCAAACTACAAATGGCCAAGTGATAGGGATAGTTCTGAGCTCTTGCGCTGGCACGTGGTCTTGCCTTGCGTACCTTTGACATCCATCACAGACTCGAACTATCTTCTCTGCGTCCAAATGTGCTGTTAACCAAAAGAACCCGTGTCTGAAAGCTTTTGACACCAAGGATCTAGTGGATGCATGATGACCACAATCACCTGCATGAATCTCTTGCAATATTTGCTTGCCCTCCTCTGGAGACACACACCTCTGGTAGACTCCAGTGACGCTCCTTCTGTACAACTCGCCATCAATGACTGTGTAGGACTTGCATCGCCTGACGAGTTGCTTTCGCTTGACTTCATCCTGTGGGAGCTCACCCCTCAGGAGATATGCAAGGTAGGGCTCTGTCCATGCTGGGATTGCCCGTACTGCTGCAACAAGCGCCGATTCTAGATCTGGGAAGGCTAACTCCTCCTCTGTGGGCAACTTGACTGATGGGTGGTGAAGCTCGTCCACAAATACATTTGGTGGTACTTTCTCTCGACGAGAGCCGAGTCGTGATAACGCATCTGCGGCCTCGTTCTTGCGCCTGTCAATATGCTCCACTTGATAACCAGAAAAGAACCCGGCTATCTGTTCGACTGCTCTTCTATAAGCCGCCATGTTTGCATCCTTCGAGTCCCAGGTTCCAGACACTTGCTGAGCTACAAGATCCGAGTCTCCAAAGCACCTGATACGCTTGATGTTCATCTCCTTGGCCAGACGTAGGCCATGTAGCAAAGCCTCATACTCTGCCATGTTGTTTGTACAATCAAAATGCAACTGAAGGACATATGCCAACTTATCTCCTTTAGGTGAAGTTAAAACCACGCCGGCTCCTGAGCCTTCTAGCTGTCTGGACCCGTCAAAGTGCATTGTCCAATACTTGGTGCAAGGTGAACTTGGTGAGGACGTGCAATCAGTCCAATCATTGACAAAGTCGACCAGAGCTTGCGATTTGATTGCTGTTCTGGGCTCATATGTAATATGATAAGGACCCAGCTCGATTGCCCACTTGGCGACTCGGCCAGTTGCATCTCTGTTGCGTATAATGTCTGCTAGCGGTGCTGAACTCACCACTTTGATTGGATGCTCTTGGAAATAATGCTTGAGCTTCCTACTAGCAAGAAAAACTCCATAGACTAACTTCTGCCATTGAGGGTACCTTTGTTTTGACTCTGTGAGGACTTCACTGATGTAATAAATAGGCCTCTGCACTGGGTACTCCTTTCCTTCCTCTGATCGTTCCACCACTACTACTGCACTGACCACCCTCTCATTGGCAGCCACATACAACAGCATGGGCTCCTTATCTGTAGGAGCTGCAAGTACTGGTGCTGATGATAAGGTTTTCTTTAATCCTTCAAAAGCATCGTCGGCTTCTTTGTCCATATGAATTTGTCTGACTTCTTCAAGAGTCGGTAGAGAGGACCCGCCTTCTCTCCGAGTCTTGAGATGAATCTACTAAGAGCTGCTACACAACCAGCGAGTTTCTGAACGTCCTTTAGACAAGTCGGCTTCTGCAGATTGTGAATAGCCTTGATTTTCTCTGGGTTTGCTTCAATGCCTCTCTCTGAAACAATGAAGCCTAGGAGTTTGCCCGCAGGGACTCCAAAAACACACTTGGTCGGGTTGAGCTTCATCTTGTACTTGCGTAGGTTATCAAAGGTTTCTGTCAGGTCTGCTATCAGAGAGTCGGCCTTCTGAGACTTGACCAGTACATCATCCACATAAGCATGAATATTCATTCCAATCTGTTGCTTGAAACAATTTTGGATACATCTCTGATATGTAGCTCCTGCGTTCTTGAGTCCAAAGGGCATTGTTGTGTAGCAAAATGCTCCAAAGGGCGTAATGAAAGACATCTTCAGCTCATCCTCTATGTTGAGTCTGATCTGGTGGTACCCTGAATATGCATCCAAGAAACAAAGTAACTCTGACCCCGCTGTGGAGTCAATGATCTGGTCTATACGAGGTAGTGCGAACAGGTCCTTAGGGCAATGCTTGTTTAGGCCCGTGAAGTCGATGCACATACGCAACTCTCCTGTTTTCTTTGGTACTAACACTGGATTGGCCACCCACTCTGGATGAAAGACCTCCTTGATAAACTCGGCTGCGAGGAGCCGAGCCACCTCTTCTCCTATGGCTTTCCTCCTGTCATCATGAAACTTGCGCAGACCCTGCTTAACTGGTCTTGCATTAGGATTAACATGTAAGCTGTGCTCGGCGAGTTCTCTCGGGACTCCTGGCATGTCAGATGGTTTCCATGCAAAGACGTCCCGATTCTCACGGATGAACTCGACGAGCGCGCTTTCCTATTTATCAGAGAGGTGTGCCCCAATGGTGAACTGCTTGGAAGAATCACCAGGGGTAAAGTCGACTTGCTTTGTGTCCTGAGCTGACTTGAATTTCATCTTCTCCTCTGTGGCCGGTTTCTTAAGGACCGAGTTGTCCTCCGGGTCCACGTTTGCCTTGTAAAACTTCAGCTCCTCTTGAGCACAAGCTGTTTCAGCCATAGCTGCATCACCTAATTCACACTCCAATGTCATCTGTCTGCTGCCATTAACTGTAATGACTCCTGCTGGACCTGGCATCTTGAGCTTCAAGTAAACATAACATGGTCTGGCCATAAACTTAAAGTATGCTGGTCGACCAAAGAGAGCATGGTATGGACTCTTAAGATCCACTACCTCAAAAGGCATAATCTCTGAACGAAAATTCTCCACTGTACCAAAAGCAACCTCAAGGTAAATCTTACCAATGGGTTTGGCCGATTTACCTGGTACTATCCCATGGAACACTGTCTCTGTTGGAATTAGCTGTCTATCTTGCAGCTGCATCCTCTTGAATGTGTCATAATATAAGATGTTGATACTACTTCCACCATCCATAAGCACTTTGTTCAACGTATAGCCCCCAACTTGAGGTGCCACCACCAAGGCTAGCTGCCCTGGGTCGTCGACTCTTGGAGGATGATCTGCCCGACTCCATGTGATGGTTTGCTCTGACCACCTGAGCCACTGTGGAAGGGCCGGCTCTACTGCATTAACAGCTCTAACCTTTAACTTCTTGGAACGTTTGGACGTACTTGTTGTGAAGACATGGTAACTGCCACGACTCGGGTTCTGTGGCTAAGTTGTGACATAATACTGCCCATTGTTATCCTGAAGTTGCTTCGGGTTCTGCTGGAACCCGCCCTGTTGGTTACCTCCTCCCTGAGGTTGGTTAGGGTTGTTGCCGACTCCTCCACCCTGATTGCCAGGTCGTCCACCATCATTGTTTCCTCTATACCCGTTATTGTTACCTCTGTTTCTTGGCCCTTGGAACCCGGCACGCTGCAAATCTACGCACTGTCCCAAGGTATGGCCGCATCTGCCGTTCTTGGCGTGTTTAGGGCATGGAATCCTCAAGACCTCCTATGTGCTTGGAGTACGGCCTTGGTATCCATTAGAATTATTGTCCTTGCATCTGACCCCAGTATTTGTGTTAGCCACTAGGTCAGAGCTGTCTCCATACGGCCTCTTGCTACCACCTTGATTCTGGTTTTCATTCTGGTTCTGACTCTGGTTCTGATTCTGACCATTGCCACCTTGTCCTTTAGTCCCTTCCTCCTGATCCTTTGTTTTGTCTGTGGCAGCATGCTTATTAGCACCTGCCATTATCTCACCAATCGTAAGGGGAATACCTTTTTTTTGAGGTATAAAATTTTTTTTTGAGGTATCGTAAGGGGAATACCTTGATTCAGGCTCTCCTTCATACGACCTAGCTTCCAGCTCAAGGGGTTGTAGCTGCAGTTCCTTTCCATCGCCATTAGCACTGAAATTGTTGGGAGTCCTTGCGATGAGTTAATTATCTCCGAGACTCGCCTCATCCAGTGCCTTGCAGACTCGCCCTTTCTCTGAACACATCGCTCCAAATCCTCTATGGTACTCAACTTTTTGCATGTTCCCTGGAAGTTCTGAACAAAGGCCGACTTCAACTGCTCCCAAGAATTGATTGATCTAGGAGACAAGTTACGCATCCACACCTTGGCTGCTCCCTCCATCATAAGATACATAAATTTGGCACACAAATTACCTGTGGCATTGCGAATACTCATCGCCATCTCGTATGTACCCAACCAAGAGGTCGGGTCCATATTGGGCTCATAATTGGGAACTTTACGCGGCTCCTTGAAGTCGCTGGGGAAAGACTCGGACCTGATGGCATCTGACAGGCACTCTGGTCCTGTCAGCGTGGGAGAGGTGCCAGGAAAAGTCACCTCTGTGTGCACCCGGGTCGGCTGAGGCTGGTTATCTGCACCAGCTAGGGCTCTGTCCCTCTCAGCCTCCCGAGTCCTGGCCGCCTCCCTTTCTCGTCGCTGTCTTGCTTCATCAACTACTAACTGAGCTCGTGATGCAGTTGGTATAATGACCCTATTCCTCTCCTGCTCACGGCGCCTTGCACTTGTAGAGTTGGCCGGGTGAGATTCGTCATGCCGACTCCTCGTACCCGAGTTGAACGGTGTCGAGTGCAGCCTGCTTGCATCTGGAAACGTTGGGTAAAGAGCTTGCTGAGTCATTGCTGTCTTCAACATCTCGATAGCACGGCGGGTCTCCTGGCCCGCTGGTCCTTCTGGTATCTCGATATTCTCTAATCTCATTGTTGCCGCGTGAAGATTGTCCATTGGGTTAGAGTAATGCCCTTCTGGAGTACGGAACCTGCCAGGTGGAGGTCCCATACCACCTGTTGCTCCTCCTCCGACTCCTCCTTCAGGTGGTGGTCCGTTGGTACGGCTGCCACCAGGTCCTTCTGGTGGTGGTGGTGGTGGTGGTGGTGGTGGTGGATTTGCTCCTCCCCCTGCGCCGCCTCCTGCAGCTGATGAACTCCCCAGCCCGGCTCCTGCGCCTGGACTAGTGGGTGTGGTGAACAAAGCAATAGGGTTGACAATGGCTTCTCCGCGCAGGCGACTCCTGGCTCTGTGATGCTGGATCGAGGTGAGTTCTTCTTGGCGACTCCGCAGGACCTGGGCTTCAGTCTGGACCCTGGCCCGCTCTTCTGCTAACCTGCGATTTGCCTCGTTGATCTCTGCTAATTGCCTCTCCATCGCAGAACGCGCACTGGCTAACTCGGCCTCCCGCTCAGCTGCATTGCTTGCATTGATTTCCTTTGTTAACGGAGTTGGATCAAACTGATTGCCGCCGTTTCCAGACATGTAGACTCCGACGACGCGAGTGCGAACTGGCGACTCCTCGTAGTCCTCTTCCTCAATTCCATACCCAAGCCTATCCTCAAACAAGGGCAAGATAGACTCTGAATCGGCGTCATAACCTGGCTCCATATATGGCTCCGCCAGCGACTCCTCTTCATGGTTGACAGCAAGATGCTCCTCTGACTCGGCGATGATGCCGAGTTCTGATGTGCCGACCGACTCCTCTCTGTCGGACTCGACAACAAGTGTTGGCTCTGATACAGATTCCGCCGAGTTCGCGCGAAGACCCGACGCGCAAACCATGCCGACGAACACGTTGATTCCTCCAAAGACAAGCTGATAACCCTCGTCGACTTCATGCATGTCTGAAGTCCAACCAGAGTCATCGATCTCTGTTTCTCCATGCTCATCAGTATAGACTCGCCCGATGGCAAGTTTTTCCATGGCCTGGCGAGCAACTCCCACGATCTCGACTCCACGCTTCTCCGGCCCCACGGTGGGCGCCAACTGTCGTGGGGTTGTCACGGCAAGTCCTTCCTCCAGGAAGGTGAGTTCGGGGGCCATCGATGCTTGAAGTACGTAGGAGAGATTAATCTCGCCTAGGGACACAGATTTACCCAGGTTCGGCCCCTCTTGGTTAGAGGTAAAGACCTACTTCCTGCTTCTCTTTATTGCTCTGGATCTAATATCGATTATAGGGTTCCGGCTCCTCTCTGGGGATCCGGCGACTTGGTGTTTCTCTCTACTGGTTGGACTTATCGAACTAAGGTCCAGGACCCCGCTTATAAAGGCTGCCGGGTCCCTGGACTTACAGGTTACACCGAGTCACACTAGAACACGGAGTCCTACTCTACGTCTTGGTCTTCCAAGTTAAGGCTCCGGGTTGTACTTGGACTCCTTCCAGACGGGTCCTTTCTTCATCTTGGGCTTTGGTCGGCTTGTCTCCAGCCCAGCCCATGCGACTTGATACGTGACTCGGCTTTGGCCTTCTTGGTCTTGGCCGGTCTACTTTCCGGGTCCATGGGCCTACCCGTAAAGTATCCCCCCATCAGTAGCCCCCAAATTTATCTTGGGCGCAGCTTGGCGGCTTCCTCTGACTTGTCGAGCGCCCGGCCTCGACACTGCCTGGGCCGGCCTGAGGCCGGACACTTCGGGCTGGTGCCCGGCCTAGGCACCCGGCTTGGGCCGGCCAAAGGCCGGCAGCCTCGGCCACCCACCCGGCCTGGGAGCCCAGCTTGGGCCGGCCGAAGGCCGGATCCCTCGGGCCACTCCCCGGCCTGCATCCCGGCCTGTCTGGGAAATTGCTTTCCCTTTTAGAAAATCAAACCAATTAAAATAATTAATATCTTTTTAAATAATGATCCAAATTTGACAAATCAAATACTAATTTGTTCAGAAAAGCAATACCTATCATTTGGTAACATTGCCATGCCCTTTTTAGGAAATAAATTCTCCTTTATTTAGGAAATCCCTAAATGGCTTTACTAATACCAAATTCGGAAAAATTCATAACTTGTGAAATAATTAACCAAAAATTGTGAATAAAATATCAAAGTGATTGACATGATAAATGCTATCAAACCATGCTACTATTACATCATGATCACAAATTTTCCTTTGATGTTATTCTTAATTTAATTAAAGAATTACATTCAATTAATTATTTAATCTTCGATAATTGGAAATTCACAAATGAGGTACCAAAATGATCGGAAGAACAAAACCTATTTAATTATGTCATGTTCATGCATATTTAAGCCACATCTTTTGTAATGTAATAATTTATAAATAATGTGGTCACTAAGATAAATATGGGGTTGTTTCCAAATAATTGCAGTAATTATTTGGAACTCCATTTAATTTGTTAGACAAATTAAATGATGATAACCTTGCATAAACTTGTCATGTCATCATGTGCTTGTGCATTGCACTTTGTCTTCGTGTTATTTATTTGTTCCTTTGTTATCATTTTGGGTATCGATAGATTCCGGAGTGGAGGTTAACCCTACCTACACCGACGAGCCGTACTACATGCCCCGGCAGCAAGGCAAGAGATAACCTAACCTTCTTGGCATTCTAGCATCCTATTGTTTGATAAACTTATTTTATCCACCATAATATTGCATGCGATTCCAATGCCACTTTTGATAAAGATCTAGAGTATCCTATGAATGCATGTTTTTCCCCGAACCAATACATGTTTCCCCTCCTATGAACCATAGGTATGATGTGTTGGACGGATACAAAAATATATTGGTGGTTATATGCTTAGCCATGCTTAGTCGTTTTTCTATTTATGTCCGTTGATTAAATTCCATATTGATGAATGATGATGGAATGTTCAGACATGGTGGTTGTTGTTGGTACTTAATTAATTTGCTTAAAAGGCTTGGGTGAGTTGCCATCGGGGATGGTGTTTTGCCTCACTCTTGCCCCTAGGTGCGAGTTCCTGTCTTCAGACTCAAGGTTTGAGCGTGCTGCCATTGGTGGGGGTATGGGCTCCTTACTAACTGAATAACTTGTGCGGGCGTATCCAAGGGTCCTCTAGTTCGATTTTCCATTTGCGTGTGGGTGTGTGAGTGGAAAAGAAGATGATGAGGATGATTTGTGTTTAGGACGTGGCGATGGGGGCAGGGGCTGAAATAGGCTGGGTAAACTTGCCCTGTCGCCACAGATGACTCTTGGATAGTCTCACGCGAGGTAAAGGTTTAACCGCGCCCACTCGCCGGCCTTCCCCGGAAGAGGGCCAATCAGGTGAGCCGAACGGTACCAATGGGTAAATTAGTACACCCCTGCAGGGTTAATCGTTTCGAAAAGCCGTGTCCACGGTTATGGATGCCTTGGGAATGGATTTACAGGATCATAAACAACTTTAACCTAACTAAAACTTGGCAGCTAGAGGTTGCAATTAAAACGTGTGACAAAAGGTTCATTTCCTCGAGGGTGATTCGGGGAAGTGCCTTGGTGGTGACGAGTGTTGATTCTTGGTACTACTTGGTTCGATGAGAACCGAAGGAAAAAGTTACTCTCTTATCCCTTTTTCAGAAATCATTCTGAGTAGTCGATGCCATGGGTCTTTTAAATCTTTTGAAAAGAAAATCTAGCTTTATGCAAATTAGCTACATACAGCCTTAGAGCCTCCATTAGCATTGGGCCTATATCACCCTACAAAACTTGCGAGTATGTCGTACTGAGTCTCTCTTTGCTGCCTATTAATTTGTTTCAGAGGAGGACGACACCGAGCACACGGGTGGTTTCTTCGTGGACGTCGACGAGTAGTTCGGGGTTCCCGGGTGGCAGCTTGGGACCATGGAACAAGCTGGCTGGGTTTATTTATGTGTAGGCCTCTTAGGCCCTATTTTTGGATCTTGTTGTACTAGACAACACTACTTCGCTTCCGCATGATGAATTGTTGGGTATGTGACCTTTTATGTGTAATATTTGTATCTTTCTCATATATGAGTTGCTATATGAATCTTTGTGTCGTAGAGTCTGTAATGAGCCAGTTGTTCCACAAGTCTTGATCTCTTTATTATGCATGATAGCTATGTCTGAGCTTATGGCATGATAGAAGTGTTGCATGCCGATGATCCATTCCGAGCACGCCTGCCAAAGGTTTTGGCCTGGGATTGGTAAACCCAGTAACCTTCGATTGTGTAGCATGGACGGTTGCACAAAGCTTCATCGCATAGTTCTGGGGTCGGGGCGCTACAATGATCTTGGGTTCACATCCTCCAAAGCAGATACTTCATTGTTCTTATATCAGAAAGAAGGTATCACTATTTTTGTCTTGGTCTATGTAGATGATATCATAGTGACTAGCTCTTTAGATCAAGCTATATCTGTTTTAGTCAAAGATCTCAAGTTTTGCTATAAAAGATCTTGGTGATCTACATTTCTTCTTAGGGATGGAGGTCAAGCACATACATGATGGTTTACTTCTGACACAAGAGAAATATGCATTTGATCTTCTTCATAAAGTCGCTATGGAAAAATGTAAAGCCGCACCCAGACCTTTGTCATCTTCTAATCCGCTCTCTCTTACTGAGGGAGAGCCGCTCGGCCCTAATGACAGTACACAGTATAGAAGCATTGTTGGGGGCCTACAGTATCTTACATTGACAAGACCCGATTTATCCTTTTCTGTTAACAAGATTTGTCAGTTTCTTCATGCCCCAACGACAGTTCATTGGACAGTTGTTAAGAGGATTCTCCGATATATCAAAGACACAATAAAACTTGGTATTACTTTTCAACGGTCTCCTTCTACAGTATTGAGTCTTTTTTCAGATGCAGATTGGGCTGGTTGTCTTGATGACAGGAGATTCACAAGAGGGTTTGTAATATTCTTTGGACCAAACTTAATTTCGTGGAGTGCCAGATAGCAAGCTACAGTATCATGATCAAGTACTGAAGTTGAATACAAGCTCTTGCCAATGCAACTGCTGAGTTGATATGGGTTGAGGTTGTTCTTAGTGAACTTGGTGTGTCATTGAAAGAAAAACCATGTTTGTGGTGTGACAACTTAGGTGCAACCTATTTGTCAGCAAATCCAGTGTTTCATGCTCGCACTAAACATATAGAAATTGATTTTCATTTTGTTAGAGAGAGAGTAGCAACCAAGAGGTTAGATATTAAGTTTGTTTCTAGTAAGGATCAAGTTGCTGATGGCTTTACCAAAGCTCTCCCTGTTAGACATCTTCATGAGTTTAGGCATAATCTAAATCTTCTTCGAAGTTTAGATTAAGGGAGGGTGTTGGACAAACTGTAATACGCATACGGTATGGAGTAGTACTCCACCCGGTATACGTACAAACTTGTATTGCTATGGTAAGGGGCTTTTCCTACTCCTATATAACACGAAGCACGAGACCCTAACGGGTTATCGTTTCCTGCCTAGATTAATGATACATGTAAACCAAATATGAGGCGTTTGTATGATTTGAATGTCTAGGGACAAAATTGCTCTCGAATGCCAAGTTCGTGAGCGTCATTTACTTCGCTCTCTCTCTCGCCCCCCCCCCCCCCCCTCTCTCTCTCTCTCTCTCTCTCTCTCTCTCTCGTTTCCTTGAAAGTCCCAGCCCATCTTCGGCTCCTCCCTCCCGACTCGTCGGCAGCTCTGCCATCTGGTGATGATGGGAGGCAATGCTCTATGAGCTGCTTGGAGCTTCTGATTTGGGAGCCTTGCAAAACCCACCAACATTTCTCACTTTGTGGCGTCGCTTTTATCTTCTTTTCCTAATGACACTATCTTATGCTCAATATTTTCTTTTGTGTTTTTTGATATTATTTTGTTTAGGTTGCTCTCCATGTGTGCCATGTGGTTTCATTTTCTGTTTTTTATTTGATTTTAACATGATTTACCTTTACAACTCAAACTTTAAGCTCGGGCTTTGTCAACCATGTTCATAAAATTTGAAACAAAATATGAATAGGAATTCAACCAAACTAGGTTTTCCAAGAAAATTCACGGCGGTGGCATGCGGAATCATTCCCTCGTAGGAAAAAAATGCCACCCAAGTTCAACAAAAAATCGTATGTCAAGCATGGAAACTCTTGAGGATAGACTTTAGAAGCTTTGGAGAAGAAGTGCTGAACGAGAGAAAGTTAAACAAAAAAAAAGCAACATAGAGACCAATATCTTATGCATACATCTTTTTTGGGGGTAATGCATGAGCAGGACAAGAAATATTTCATGATTTTTATAACCTTTTTTTATCGGCTAACACATAATTTTCTGAAGTTGTGTCAGTATTTTAATCACCGAAGTGAACAATTTACTTAACATTCATGAATATTTTTATAATTTTTCAACATTTTAAAAATATTCTAAAATTTAATAACATTTTATATTCATTCCTAATTTATTTTCTTATTTACCGAATGCGAAAATAGAAAACAATATTTGGGCTTTTTTTTCATCAAAAGTCGTTTGTTAGGCCAGCCTTACATATCGGTTGCGTAAGCAAACTCGTAATAGGCTTTAAAATAACTATTCCGTGTAGTATCTGTGGACCTCTTGGGCCTTGGCATATCAATAGATCAACTGACCTTATCTTTTTGTTTTGAGAATATCAACCGACCTTATCTAAAACAAAACAAAAACGCAGACACTTAGCGAGTCGGAATAAGGACTCGCCCGCGATAGTCAGCCACATGGGCCGGCCCATTCTCGGGGTGACATTTTTCCAGTTCCATTTTCCCTATGGCCTGTGACGGACCGCGGCTTAGGAAACTTTTTTTCATTTCGTTTCCCTTTTTTCTTTTTTTTTCTTTTTCGTTTCCTTCTTTTTTCTTTATTTTTTATTTCTTTCTGGTTTGCTACTACATGGATATTTTTTCCTACTTGACCATTTTTTAAAATATAAACATTGTTAAAAAAACATTTTTTAAATATGAATATTTTTAAATTTTGAACCATTCTCATAACTAATAATTTTTTAATAAAAACCATTTTTAGAAATCTATTTTTGTTTCCCCGATATTTATGGTTTACTATTATTTTGGTCCACCCGCATTTTTCTTTCTAGGGTTCATTATAATTTTCGGATCGCCCGTATCTTTGAGTTCATTATTATTTTTGTTTCACCCAATTTTTAGGGTCACTATTATTTTTGGTTCACCCGTATTTTTGTTCGGTTCACCGTTATTTTTGGTTCACTATTATTTTTGGTTCACTCGTGTTTTTGGTTCATTGCTATTTCGGTTCATCCAAATTTTCCATTTTTTTCTTTATTTTATATTTTTTTAAATGTTAAGATTTAAATATTTTCAAATTTAAATTTTATTTTTCAAAAGAATGTTCGGATTTCAAAAATGTTCAAACTTAAAAATGTTCTGATTTGAAGATGTTTCATATTTTGTAAGAAAATCATATTTGAAAATGGTTCTGATTTAAAAATTGCTATGATTTGATTTTTTTTAATATCAGATTTAGAAATTTTTCATTTTTAAAAAAATGTCCATTTTTGAAAAGTGGTTCAGATTTTGAAATATTCAAATTTTAAAAAATCATTTTGAAAAATGTTATAGATTTTATAAATTGAAAACATTTCTTGAAATAGATAAAAAAAGAAATAAGCAGAAACGTTAAAATCGAAGAAGAAAAGCGTCGTAGCTGGGCGTGTCCGTTCGATAGGGTGTATCATTGCCAGCTGGGCCAGGCCCATGTAATATCGTACGTGAGTGAGGTGGTGCTCCGGTTCCTTACAAGCCAGGCATTGCAAGCCCCAACAAAAAGATCAAACCTACTGTGTTCATTTTTGAGAGAACCACATATTTCATTAATCAAAAAACAAGTTGGCCTTTATCTTTTCCCTGACGGCCTGTGAGAAGTTTTAGCACATCCACAAACACTTCTAATTGTTTTCCCCCAAAAACAATGTTCGGGGGAATAACTGGCATATATCATATAAATTTTTATTAGCTCGTTTGATAACTACTCCCTCTGTTTCATATTAATTATCGCTGATTTAGTACAACTTTGTTTTTCCATCTAGGATTAGAATCGTATACTTGGCAATAATAGAAACACTTGGAAATTAGAATCGTACACTTGGAAATTATAAAAAGGGAAGCAAAACCCTTCCCAAATTTCCAAACCAAATGCATTGCTCAAATTGGCAAAACAAATTATTCTTGAGTCCCAATTTGTCCAGGAAGTTCCAAGAATACATTTTATAAATATTTGTCAAAGGAAATTTTTTGCCAAGCAAAGTAATAAAATTGAGAATTCAAAATTGGTTCAAATCATATTCTAATTTGAAACCAAGTTCAACTTTTCAAAAATTCAAAATAAAATATGGGGAGCTTCATTATTTTATTGGGATCCTCCATAAATGTTTTCATAATTTTATGAATTGTTCAAGTGCCCCAAATAAATAGCTAAAGTAAAATAAAGACCACATTTAGAAATCATTAAAATTGCCATATTCAAACCCTATGAACAATTTGTGTTCAAAACATTTTATTTTGCAACACCACTTTTTGTGGAGATTCTACATGTCATGGGGAGGTTACATGAATTTTGGCAGATTTTATAAAAATGTTTAAAGGCCTTATTTAATTCACTAAAACCCTGCTAGATTTAAAATTGTAAAAAGGGAAAAGCAGCCAGGTTTTTTTTTGCAAAGTGACCTTCTTCCCTGTGGCGACAGTGCGAGCACTGTGCCGCCATGCCGCACTGCCGCTGTGTCCTCGCCTGCATCGTGATGCCGTGGCCCCCGTACGTGGATAAGGACGCGCACGATGCCCTCCTCGCTCTCTCTCCCTCACTCCCACGCTCACCTGCTCCCTCTCCTCTCTCTGTTTCTCCCACGAACCGGAAAACCTAGCCGGAGCTCGCCGTCGCACCGCCGTCGATTGAGAGCTCGCAGAGCAGATCGAAGACTACCGCAGGGACTGCGTCGCCGTCAGCTTCCTCCACGCCGAAGGAATCGACGCGGGCTGGCCGAAATCGATGCCGCCGTCCGTTCCTTCTCCGCCTCCGGCCGCCGCCGTTGGAGCACCGCTTTGCCGCCGTCCGATCTCCCCGCACCTCGCCGTCCGCGGATTCGTGCTCCTGGTGAGCTGCTGGTCCTCCAGGACACCCCCGTTCTCTTCCTCTCTCACTAGTTCTCCGTGCCGCCGTAGACAGCCTTAGACCCGCCGTCGGTCGCCATCGCTCTCGTCGCTCTGGCGACCAATAGCTAGCGGCGCCGCCACTAGTTCGTTCTCCTCGGCGAGCGCGTCCAGCGCACCGTGTAGCACGTCCTCGCGCGCCCCGCACCTTCGAGCGCGTGCTCGACATTGCGCGCGCGCCGGCCATGCTCAAAATGCTTCACCGGTACTACCGGGTAGTTAGCCGGAAGTACCAACCATAGGTTGTTTCGGTACTGGATACTTCTGTTAATTTCCGGAAGTAGCTCGGAAGTTGCCCCGTAAGTACCGACTTGACCGGTACTACCGGGCTGTTAGCCGGAAGTACCGACCGTAGGTTGATTTGGTACTGGATACTTCTGTTAATTACTGGAAGTAGCTCGGAAGTACCGACATGACCAGTACTATCGGGCAGTTAGCCGGAAGTACCGACCCAACTATTTAAAACTTGGGAAATTCATAACTTAATAAATATTGATTCAAATCTTGCAAATGATATACCAAAATGTTCAGCAAATCAAAGGCTATCTAGTTATGTCAATTTCACATCATGACAACAACTTTTCCTTTGATGTCATTCTATAAATAGTTAAAAGAATTAAATTGATTAATCGTTTAATTCACCATTTATTCATCGTTAATCGGAAAATTGCAAACAAGGTACCACAATTATCAGGAGAACAATACCTATCTATTCATGTCATTTCCATGCATATCTAAACCACATCTTAGTACTGTAATAGTTCATAATCAATGTGGTCATTAAATTAAATACGGGGTTGCTTCCAAATAATTGCACCAATTATTTGGCACTCCATTTAAACTGTTAGCTAAATTAAATAATGATATCATTGCATAAACTTGACATGTCATCATGATTGTACATTGCACCTTCGTATTCCTGTTATTTAATTGTTCTCCTGTTATTGTTTGTGTATCGGTAGATTCAGGAGTCGAGGTTCCCCCTCCGTACCTCGACGATCCGTGCTTTCAGCCCCGCCAGCAAGGCAAGAGATAACCTAACCTTCTTGGCATATATCATCCTATTTCTTACACAAGTATTTTCTCCACCATAATATTGCATTCGATTCCAATGTCAACTTTTGGTCAATGTATAGAGTATCCTATGAATTGCATGTTTCCCTAAACCATTACATGTTTTCCCTCCTATGATCCATAGGTTTGATGTGTTGGCCTGAGTTAAAGATATAACTGTTGTATTATATGCTTAGCTATGCTTAGCCATGCTTAGTCGAATGCTTAGTCGTCCGGTGATTATTTCCATAATTGTAAAGTTGATGGAATGTTCGGACAAGGTGGAAACTTGTGGTACTTAATTAAAATGCTAAAAGGCTTGGATGAGTTGCCATCGGGGTGATGGTGTTTTGCCTCATTCTTGCCGCCTAGGCTGAGAGTGCTTTTAGCTAGAACCAAGAACCGAGCGTGCTTCCATCGGTGGGGGTATGGGCCCCTTACTAACCGAATAAATTGTGCGGGCGTATCCAAGGGTCCTCTAATTTGCGCTTTCCATTTGGGTGTGAGTTGCAGGTTGGAGGAAGGCACGATGAGGACGGTGGTGTTTAGTTTGTGGGAACGGGGGCAGGGTGTTGAAATAGGCACTGAACTTATCTTGTCGTCACGATGTCCCTTGGAAAGTCTCATGCAAGGTAAAGGTTTAACCGCGCCCGCCCTGCCGGCTTTCCCCGGAAGAGAGCTAATTGTACAGGCAAGGGGTCGGACGGTACCGGTTGTAAAAACAGTACACCCCTGCAGGGTTTAATCTTTTTGAAAAGCCGTGTCCACGGTTATGAACAAATCTTGGGAAAGGCGGATTATCTCATAGAAAACCTGAACCTAATTAAAATTTGGCAACATGTGTTAAAAGGTTCATTTCCTCGAGGGTGATTCGAGGGAGTGCCTTGGTGGAGATGAGTGGTGGATTCTGGCTACTATTGGTTCAAGTTGAACCGAAGAAAGAAAGATTACTATCTTATCCCCTTGTGAAAATCCTTCTGAGTAGTCGATGACATGAGTCATTTCTTTAAAAAGGAAAACTAGCTTTATGCAAAACAACTACTATACAGCTATAAAGCCAATCATCATTCGGCCTATATCGCCCTAGTAACTGTCGTGGTGGATAGCACGGCATACCCATCAGTGATGGGGAAGATTGTGGGGCAAGGCAATGATGGTGTTCGCTCGGGATTGGGTAGCAAGCACGCAAAGACACGCGATGTACCCAGGTTCGGGGCCCTCTTGTGGAGGTAACACCCCTATGACCTGCTCTTCTGATTTCTATTATTTGATCACAGAATTCGGGCTACAATATGCTCCAGGAGCTGTTTCGGGTGGCAGCCGGCTGGAGGTTCAAACCGGCTGGAGGTGGAAGATGATGATCCTTTTTCTCTGTCTCTCGTGAACGTAAGAATGCATGCCCCTCGCAGGAGGCTCTAGCCCGCTTTATATAGGCAACGGGCTAGGGTTTTTGGTTACAGGGAAATTACATGGCTATCCCTATGACATCAACTATACTCTGGTCCGGCTTCAGCTCATTGTCATGATGCTGTACAGGAATCGCCCGACAGGAGGTACTGTTCACGGGCGACGGTTACGCGGGGTTTGGCCCACTTGGTACGGAACTGTCGGTTGGTGGATCCGGCTTCAGTCCAGCCGGACAGATGCATCCGGATAGGCACAGCCGGACGAACGCTGCTGGCATGATGCAGCCGGCGTGTCGCAGCCGGCCTGACCCTGCTGGCTTGAGGAGTTTGAAGAAATGAGCATCTTTTGGGTATCCAGTGTTCATATCCCCGACAGTAACCTTGAGAGTACGTCGTACTCAGACTTGCTTTGTTGTTTATTATTTGTTTCAGAGGAGGACGTCACCGAACAGGAAGGTGGGTTCTTTGTTGACATCGACGAGTAGTCTGGGATTCCTAGGTGGCAGCTTGGGACGTCATGGAACAGGCTGGCTGAGATTTGTTATTGTAGGCCTATTAGTCCATAATTTGGATCTTGTTGTTTAGACAACTAAATTTTCTTCCGCTTGTTGTAATGTTGGTCCTGTGACCTCTGATGTATAATTTGCTATCTTTCTCGCTATATGAGTTGAACTATGATCTCTTTGTGTCGTAGAGTCTGTGATGTGCCAGATGTTCCGTAGTCTTGATCTCTCTATTATGCATTGATAGCTATGCCAGTGTTCATGGCATGATCGAGGTGTTGCGTGCCGATGATCCATTCCGAGCACACCTGCTGTGGGGGGGGGTGACCCCGGGTACCCCAGAGTTGATGATTTTGTTGAGTCAACAGAAGAGAGAGACAACAAACAAGTAAATATAAGATAAAGGAAAAGCAGAAGAAGGCAGCCTGGGCCGACATTGGCATGGCCCAGGCCGACATACCAGTTGCTGGGCCGACGTAAGCCTATGTCGGATTCCCTAACCCGGTTGGGCCGATTCTCCCTTGCCGGATCACCCAGGCCGGCATCCCAGCGCTTGGGCCGACATAGAAAAGGCCAGGCCGGCATACAGTGCTAGGCCGACTTAGCCTATGTCGGCTGGCCAGGTTATCCCGGCCGGCTCACTCTCCGCTCCCACGCCCGGACCGGCATCCGCAGCACTTCATCACCCCATAACCGACATAGTTGCCCATCGATGGCACAGACTATGTCGGTTCTCTTCATCAACTACCCTCCATCGATGTCGGGTCTTGGGACGCCCATGGCTCAGACCGGCATCGCTGCCCGCTCCCCCTCGCCAGCTACCTCGCCTCCCTATGTCGGTCTTGGGACGCTCCTAGCTCAGACCGGCATCGTTAACTGCCAGGCAGACAGATGTTTCCAGGAGGAGACAAGCGCCACTATAGCCATGCCGGGCTACTGTGCATGCATAGTACAACACTATTGGGAATAGTGCGACATGACCCCAGTAGTCTTCTCAGCTATAGTACACTCAGCAGTGTTATTGGGGCTCCCCTTGTCCCCTGGGCTGCCTATATAAGCAGCACCAGGGGGATCGATCTCCTCAGCCCCGGGTGGGCTCATTTTCCCCCTCGCTCTCTGGTAGCTCTCCTATCTAGAATAACTTAGCACTAGATCAACATTGACTTAGAGACATACTTAGTGGTATTTAGAGACATACTCAGTGCTGCCACATACAGGCATAAATCATACAGCTCGAGGAGCACCTTTGTAGCCCGAGTTCATACCATATACAGTCAGACATGCAGGAGTAGGGGTTTTACCTCCTCACGAGGGCCCTGAACCTGGGTAGATCGCGTGTGTGCTTGTGTATTCCGTGTGCGTAATTCTACGCACCATCCCTCCCCGGTTCCACCAGTGTCCATCGGCCCCTAACTTAAGCCACCCTATGGCATCTGTTTGTTCACCACGACGATAGTTGGCGCCCACCGTGGGGCCAGCAGCGACGCTGGCTGGGTTCCATCCAGACGGGACCATCTTCATAAACTCAGGCGAGCACCTCGGGCTGGGTTTCGGGGTTTCAGCTCGCCGGGCGGCTTCGCCGACTTGATCATCTCCATCATCATCACCGGTGCAGCGTCTCCCGCGAGGCCCGTCGACATCGCCATCGCCCCCCGCGCACTCGCACCATCTTCACCAACATCAGTGTCTCCAACAGTACCTGGAGGCTCGGCCCCGCCGGAGCCATCGCGAGCTCGCCGTCAGCACCCAGGTCTTCCTTGCCTGCGCATTCGCCCGTGTGCTCCCCTGCAGCACGGCCGCAAGCTCCTCTCCACCTCGCATATCTGCGAGCGCCCTGTGCCGCGCTCCGCCATCCGCGCGCCTCCCCCGAGCTCCTGCTACGCCTTCCGGCGTTAGCATCGCCGCGCATTCTGCTCCATTTCCTCGAGGTGCCGACACTCGTCTAAGTCGCCGCCCGTGCCGGCCGGCACAGCCATTATCTCGGCCGCGCCCGTCGCCGGTTTCGCCATCCCGGCTCCGCGTTCCCGTCATCCCGGCCGCCCACCGGGTCTCGTCGCTCTCCCGGCCAGCGTCACCGCCGGCCGGCAACGTGGCTATCGCCGAGTCAGAGGTATGTCGGCCACTGAAGGATGTGGTGTATGTCGGCCACCGAAGGATGTGGTGTATGTCGGCCACCGAAGGATGTGGTGTCGTTGCCGAATAAGGTAGAGAGGTAAGAAGCTATAAAGAAAAGCTTGTGTCGGCTTTGAGACACAGGCCGAGTTAATGAATAGAAGAAAAGAAGAGAGATAGATCCCGGCTGATTAGAGCGTGTCGGTGGAAAAAAGTCAGCTGCCGAGATATAAAAAAGTTAGCAGTATTATGTCGGTCTATACATGCATGTCGGCTGAGTGTGCACGCCGAGTAAAAGAAGGACTCAGATTGAGTCATGTGCTGATAAAAAAGCCTGGCCGAGTAAGATGATTACTCGGCTGAGTCTTGTGGTACCGACATAATTATCATGTCGGCTAGGTGCCAGTTAAAAAAAGGGGAGACGACATGTATATGTCGGCTGGAAATAGGCCAGCTGAGATAGCTTGGCCAAGATAAAAACTGGCATATAACTGCCGAGATAAACTACCGACATAAACAGTATGTCGGCCAAGAGAAGATCTGGCATACTGTTGCCAACAAAAGTCTACCAAATCTGGTGTATGTTGGCTCTGTGTGGTTGGCTGACTGGGCAGAACCCAGCTTTTCCCATGCAGGTCTCGCTCGTCTTCGACTCCGTTTGGATGCCCGGGCCTGGGCAAACCTGCGCTTCTCCGTTCAAATCCGCATCAACAATGCAACGTAAGTAATTACCGTGTATGCTTTTGCAACAAGCACAAGAGGATAACCTCAAAAATTACTCGGGGACTGCCCCTTCCTATCTTGCTTAGATGTTTTCCCCAGGAGCAAGATGTCTTGACCCGGGGACTGGCCGGCCAGTCAGTTTTATATTTTCTCCTAGATAATAAAAGTAACTCGGGGACTCGGTTGAGATCGAGTCTGCATCTTCATGCATAGTTTTGATGCTAGAGTTAATTTCATCTGTCAGTAGAGTTGCTGTTAAGGTTAAATACTCATTATAAATATGCTTGGACTAACATTGTATGGTGGTATCGGTATTACCGAATGAGAATTCATCACCAAGATCATGGTTGTATCGGTTATCTCGGATCGCCCAAAATATCAGGGCATCCTATAATCTATCTCGGATCACCACATATTTCGGTTCGTCAATATATTGAGGCATCACCTGTTATCTCGCATCGCCAGAATATCATGACATCGTCAGCTATCTCCGATCGCCGCCTATGTCGGCTGGCCAAATATCATGGCATCATCTGTTATTTCATATCGCCAAGTATCATGGCATCGACAAGTACGTCGGATCACCACATATCTCGGTTCGCCATGTATGCCGGCAAGGCCGGTGGACTTCATGTCCAAGATGCCAGCAAAAATCTGGTGGACCCCGCGTCCATAAACCGACATAGCCCATGTAGGCAACATGTCGATTCAGCCCACGCAGGCTGCATATGATGCCGACATAGCCCATGCAGGCAATATGTCGATGAGACATTGCCCAGGTAGGCAACATGTCGATTCAGCCCATGCAGGCTTTACAGAAAATTTGACATAGCCCATGCAGGCAATATGTCAAAGCAGCCCATGCAGGCAAGTTGTTGGTTCAGCTAAATGTTGCCGACATAACATTTCGGTAAATGCCCAAGAAGGCTAAAAACCGATATATGATAGTGCCCATGCAGGCCGTATGAAAATTCAGCCCACGATGGCTATGGTTCTGGTAATGCCCAAGAAGGCTAGAAAACCGATGTATGATAATGCCCATGCAGGCTATAAGTCGGTACAGCTTGTCCGGCTGACTTAAAGCCTGCTTTTCGTCCGAGATCCAGATGTGATCCGACCAACATAAAGTATGCCCATGCAGGCAATTTGTTGGTTTAGCTAATGCTGCCAATATAACATTGCGGTAGAAGCCCAAGAAGGCTAAAAACCTGTGTATGACATATGCCCATGAAGGCAGCGTGTCAAATCAGCCATGCTGGCAAGTTGTTGGTTCAGCTATTGCTACCGACATAACATCTCGGTAAATGCCCAGGATGGCTAAAAACCGACATATCGCAAATGCCCAAGAAGGCGATTTATCAATTCAGCCTAGGTAGGCTATGTAGGAGGCCCTATGAGCAAAAAATATAATGATGCCCATGCAGGCAGTTTAAAGTTGTTTTGCCCATGATGGCTATTGATGGTTTCGATGGTGTCTATGTTGGCGTCAACTCTGTGATACCTTAATGTGATAGCCTATGCACGAATCTGCGATTCCCACATAGTCTTGGGGACTACTGTCGGGGGTGGACCCCGGGTACCCCAGAGTTGATGATTTTGTTGAGTCAATAGAAGAGAGAGACAGCAAATAAGTAAGTATAAGATAAAGGAAAAGCAGAAGAAGGCAGCTTGGGCCGACATTGGCATGGCCCAGGCTGACATACCAGTCACTAGGCCGACGTAAGCCTATGTCGGATTCCCTAACCGGTTGGGCCGATTCTCCCTTGCCGGATCATCCAGGCCGTCATCCCAGCGCTTGGGCCGTGTAGCGCCCCGACCCCAGAAGTATACAATGAAGATTTGTGCAACCGGTCATGCTACACAATTGAAGGTTACTGGGTTTGCCAATCCCAGGACAAAACCTTTGGCAGGCGTGCTCGGAATGGATCATCGGCACGCAACACTTCGATCATGCCATAAGCTCAGACATATCTATCATGTATAGAAGAGAGATCAAGACTTGTGGAACAACTGGCACATCACAGACTCTACGACACAAAGATTCATATAGCAACTCATATATGAGAAAGATACAAATATTACACACAAAAGGTCACAGACCCAACAATTCATCAAGCGGAAGCGAAGTAGTGTTGTCTAGTACAACAAGATCCAAATATAGGGCCTAAGAAGCCTACACATAAACAACCCAGCCAGCTTGTTCCACGGTCCCAAGCTGCCACCTGGGACCCCGAACTACTCGTCGACGTCCACGAAGAACCCACCTGTGTGCTCGGTGTCGTCCTCCTCTGAAACAGTAATAAAGGCAGCAAAGTGAGACGGAGTACGATGTACTCGCAAGTGTAGTAGGGCGATATAGGCCCAATGCTGACGGAGGCTCTAAAGTGTATAGTAGCTATTTTGCATAAAGCTAGTTTTCAATTAAAGAGATGAAAATGACCCATGGCATCGACTACTCAGAGTATTTTTCATAAAGGGGATAAGAGAGCAAACTTTCATCTTTGGTTCTCATCGAACCGTTTGTAACCAGAACCACTCATCTCCACCAAAGGCACTCCCTCGAATCCCCCTCGAGGAAATGAACCTTTTGTCACACGTTGTAATTGCAACCTTTAGCTGCCAAATTTTAAATAGGTTAAGATTCTCTATGGTCTCGTACATCCGTCCCCAAGTCGTCCATACCCGCGAACACGGCTTTTCGAAAAGATTTACCCCGCAGGGGAGTACTAGTTTACCCACCGGTACCGTCCGGCTCGCCTGATTAGCTCTCTTGCGGGGAAAGCTGGCAAGTGGGCGCGGTTAAACCTTTACCTCGCGTGAGACTATCCAAGGGTCATCAGTGGCGACAGGGGAAGTTTACCCAGCCTATTTCAGCCCCTGCCCCCATCGCCACATCCTAAACACCACCACACACACCCCTCCTTCGCGCCTTCATCCACCTACAACGCACATGCAAATGGAAAGCGCAAATCTAGAGGAGCCTTGGATACGCCCGCACAAGTTATTTAGTTATAGAGGATTCCATATGTCCCCACCGTTGGAAGCACGCTCAGTCTTGGTTCTAGAGACAAGAACTCGCACCTAGGGGCAAGGACGAGGCAAGACACCATCCCCGATGGCAACTCACCCAAGGCTTTTAAGCAAATTAATTAAGTACCACACCTCACAACCATGTCCGAAACATTCCATCAACATCAACAATTATGGAATTTAATCAACGGACATAAAGCATTTGACTAAGCATGGCTAAGCATATAGTACAAAAATTATATCTTTGTCTCCAGCCAACACTTCAAACCTAGGTTTCATATGAAGAGAAGCATGTGATGGTTCAGGGGAAAAACATGCATACATAGGAGACTCTAGTATTGACCCAAAATTGTCATTGGAACCGCATGCAATATTATGGTGGATAAAATAAGTTTATAAAGCAATAGGATGCTAGATGCCAAAAAGGTTAGGTTATCTCTTGCCTTGCTGCCGGGGTGTGTAGTACGGCTCGTCGGGGTAGGTAGAGAGACCCTCGACTCCGGAATCTATCGATACCCAAATAATACAAAAGAACAAATAAATCACCCGAAGAAAAGGTGCAATGCACAATCACATCATGACATGACAAGATTATACAAAGCTATCATCATATGATTTATCTAACAATATTAAATGGAGTGCCAAATAATTGGTGCAATTATTTGGAAACAACCCCATATTTAACTTAATGACCACATTGTTCATACTTTTAGTAATTTACTCAAAGTGGTTTAGATATGCATGAACATGACATGATTAAGTAGGTTTTGTTCTTCCGATCATTTTGGTACCTCATTTGTGAATTTCCAAGTATCGATGAATAAATAGCGAATTAAATAATTATTTGAATTTAATTCGTTTAATCATTTTAAGAAAACATCAAATAAATATTTGAGATCATGATGTAATTTTAGCATGGTTTGATAGCATTTGAAGTGCCGATCATATTGATATTTTATTCATGATTTTTGGTTAAATATTTATCGAGTTATGATTTTTCACGAATTAGGTATTATTTATGCCATTTTAATAATTCTTATTAAATGGCAAAAATATTTACTCAAAAATGCATGGCAATGTTACCAATTGATAGGTATTTCTTTTCTGACCAATTTGATATTTGATTTGCTAAATTTGAAGCAATATTCAAATAGTTATTAATTTATTTAATTTAATTTAATTAACAGATTTTACTATTGGGCCGGCCCCCAGATCGGCCCAGGCCGGTTTCCAGGCCGGGCTGGTGTCTGAGACGACCGGCCTCCTGGCCGGCCCAGACCGGGCACCAGGCCGGTCATGGTCCAGAGGGTGCCGGCCTCCTGTCCGGCCCTGGCCGGGCGCTAGGCCAGGCACTGACCAGAGGCTGCCGGCGTCACGACCAGTCCAGGCCGGTCCCCAGGCCGGGGCACGGTGGTGAGCGACGCCGGCGGGAAATCGGCGGCGACGGTGATAATTGCGACGGCGAGCGGGAGAGAGAGGGGAACAGGAAAAGCCTAAAGGATTCCTAACTCACCCTCGTCACTTGTGGGTGCTCGACGGCAGCAGGGGGGTCGACGTCGATGGAAAACGACACCCGCGAGCGGCGGCCGCGGTAAAGAAGACGCGGACGAACACGTCGGCTTCGGGGCTTCCCGGTCCAATTCCTTGGGCGTGGAGGGGGAGAAGGTCACGGCGGAGCTCGTGGGGGCTTCGGCTTGCCCCGAGGTGGCCGGAGTCGACGACGAGGCGCGGAGAACGGCGGCGGGGCGGCGTCGGTCTTGGGGCTAGCTAGGGATCGAGCTCGATCCGGGAAACGGGGAGAATGGGTCGGGGGGTGAGAGGGGAAGCAGGTGGCGACGGTGGGGGGGCCTCCTAATCCTCCAGAGGCCACGGCGGCGTGCGGCATGGGCATGTGGGGAGGTGGCGGCATGGCGCCAGTGGCCATGGTCGCCACTGTGACACCATTTTCTGGAAACCCCCCTGCCTCAATTAATTTAATTACAAACAGGTCCAACAGCAACCTTTAGTGATTTTATTGAGGCATTAAACCAATTTTATAAAATCTGGGAAAATTCACAGAGGCTCCCCATAACATTTAGCACCTCCACAAAAATTGGTGCCCCAAAATAAAATGTTTTGACCCACATTTGTTCATAGGGTTTGAATAAGGTCATTTTTAATAATTTCCAAAATGTAATTAATTGGAGCACTTAAGCATTTCCAAAAATAATGAAAATTTTCATGGAGGCTCCTAATATGAAAATGAAGCTCCCCATAATTTTAGTTTGAATTTTTGAAAAGGTTTAGCTTGGTTTCAAAATTAGAGTTTGTATTGAACCAATTTGGGATTCTCAAATTCATTTCTTATTTGGCAATATTTGAAATTTGAGAATTGGTTATAAAATGTAAACTTGTAACTTCCTAAACAATTTGGAAGTCCAAGTATGATTTGTTTGCCAAGTTAAGCAATTGCATTGGTTTGGATGTTTGGGAAGTTTGCTTCCCCATTTTAGTTACTTGCATATGTTGGTTGTTAAAAATAGCAAATTTCATATGCATGCCATGATGCAAACAAGAGTGCAAAAAGTGGAAAAATTCTTCATATTTTTCAGTACAAAGCTGGGGCTATTACAATTATACCCCCCTTACAGGAATCTCGTCCCGAGATTCTAGGCTTGAGTGAAGAAGGTGGGATATTCATGTCGAAGACTAGTTTCTCGCTCCCAAGTCGCTTCTTTTTCGTAATGGTTAGACCATTGGATTTTGAGGAACTTGATGGTCTTGTTGCGGGTTTTCCTCTCTGCTTCATCCAAGATACGGATAGGATGCTCGCGATAGGTCAAATCCTCCTGGATGTCCAACACTTCATGATCAACCCCACGGATTGGATCCTTGAAGCAACGACGGAGTTGGGAGACATGAAATACATCATGCACATCCGGGAAGTTGGAGGGTAGCTCGAGTTGATATGAGAGATCTACTCGCTTGGCTAGGACGGTGAAAGGACCAACATAGCAAGGTGCCAATTTACCCTTGATCCCAAAGTGATGAACGCCTCGGAGAGGAGAAACTCGAAGATAGGCTTTATCACCAATTTCATAGTGAACCTCTTGATGATGCTTGTCATAGTAGCTTTTCTGCCGGGATTGAGCAGCCTTGAGATTATCTCGAATGATACGGACTTTATCCTCGGCCTCATTGATCACATCAGGACCGAAGAGTGGCCTATCTCCGGTTTCAGACCAATTTAGTGGAGTTCGGCATTTTCTCCCATATAGAACCTCAAAGGGAGCCATTTGCAAACTGGCTTGGTAGCTGTTGTTGTAGGAGAACTCGGCGAGGGGGAGATACTTCTCCCAACCCTTACTGAAGGAGATGACACATGCCCGAAGCATGTCCTCAAGAACTTGGTTCACCCTTTCAGTTTGTCCATCAGTTTGAGAATGGTAAGCCGTGCTGAGTTTTAGACGGGTTCCCATAGCACTTTGGAAACTCTGCCAGAATTTGGATACAAATAGACTTCCACGGTCCGATATAATGCTCAAAGGAATTCCATGGAGAGGAACAACCCGTGCAAGGTACAACTCCGCTAGTTGCTTAGCAGTTATATCCTCGCGAACGGGAAGGAAGTGGGCGAGCTTGGATAGATGATCAATGACTACCCAAATGGCATTATTAACTTTCTGGGACATCGGGAAGCCGGTAATGAAATCCATGCCAATTTCATCCCATTTCCACTCGGGAATGGCTATGGGCGAAGGGTACCAGCTGGTCTTTGGTGTTCAGCCTTCACTCGGTGACAGACGTCGCATTCAGCAACATATTTGGCAATTTCCCGCTTCATGCCAGTCCACCAGAATTTGGGGCGGAGGTCTTGGTACATTTTGGTGCTACCAGGATGGAAGGATAAGGGAGACTCATGGGCTTCTTGGAGTAACAACCCCTTGGTATTTCCCTTCTTGGGCACCACAAGACAGTTCCCAAATTAGAAAACACCGGAATCATTAACGGAGAAACACTTGGCCTTCTCGCTTGCAATATTCTTTTTGATCTTGCGGATGCCAGCATCATGTTGCTGGGCGGCCTTGATTTCATCCTCGGGAGTGGATTTGATCTCGAGGTTAGCTAGATATCCGGAGGTTACAATCTCCAGATTCAACCTAGCAAACTCCTCATGAAGAGCAGGTTGGGCCTTTTCAACCATCAAGGTGTTGCAATAGGTTGTGCGACTCAGAGCATCGGCCACGACATTGGCCTTGCCGGGCTGATAATTGAGTGTTACATCATAGTCTTTGATTAGTTCCAACCATCTTCTCTGTCTCGGATTCAGATCCGGCTGGGTGAAGAGATACTTTAGACTTTGATGATCAGAATAGATCTCGCAACGGTTGCCCAATAGGTAGGGCCTCTATTGCTTCAGAGCATGAACCATGACAGCTAGCTCTAGATCATGAGTTGGATAGTTTTGTTCATGCGGCTTGAGTTGACGGGAAGCATAGGCGACAACATGGCCTTCTTGCATCAAAACACAGCCCAAGCCTTAGAGTGATGCATCACAATAGACGACAACGTCTTTGTCGGTGTTAGGAAGGACAAGCACCGGGGTGGTAGTGAGCTTGACCTTGGGAGTTGGCCAATCCAGGATTGCCTGAATCTTGTCGGGTATCACCGCTACTCCAGTAGTTGACACCACATGACCGATAAAATTGAGCTCCTTTAGCCAAAACTCACACTTGGAGAACTTGGCATAGAGGCGGTGATCTCGAAGCTTGGTCAGGACAAGTCGAAGATGCTCAGCATGCTCTTCTTCGGTTTTGGAGTAGACAAGGATGTCATCGATGTAAATGATGACGAACTTGTCGAGGTACTCATGGAAGATGGAGTTCATTAGCCTCATAAATGTAGCCGGAGCATTTGTGAGGCCGAAGGACATGACGGTGTACTCATATAACCCATAACGGGTAGTGAAAGCCGTCTTCGGAATATCCTCCTTTCGGATTTTGATCTGGTGGTAACCTGACCTCAGATCCATCTTGGAGAATACCGTTGCACCAGCTAGCTGATCGAACAAGTCAGTTATTCGAGGAATGGGATACTTGTTCTTGATGGTCACCGCATTCAAAGGGCGGTAATCAACAACCAGCCGAGGAATATTTGAATCCCTCTTCTTGACAAAGATGACCGGGCAGCCCCAAGGTGAGCTACTTGGCCGGGTGAATTCCTTTTCTAGCAGCTCATCAAGTTGCTTCTTTAGTTCAGTTAGCTCTTCCGCTGGCATGCAGTAGGGCCTTTTAGAAATTGGGGCGGTTCCCGGAACCAACTCAATCACAAACTCAACGCTGCGATCAGGTTGCATGCCAGGCAATTCCTCCAGAAAAACATCGGGGAAATCACACACCACAGCAACTTCATGCATTTCAGGCGGGGTGGTTCCTTCCAGGAACCATAAACTGATCTCCGGAGAGAGAGGAGTGGTTGCGGATGGAGTTGCAGAAGTTGGGGACCAGTATCGCACTATCCCGTAAGTTGGGTGGACCACTATGACAGTCTTGGCAGCATAGTCTAGGTTGGCCTGGTATTTAACTAACCAATCCATTCCCAGAATGAAATCTATCCCATCTAACTTCAGGGCTATCAGTGAGAACGGAAAGGGGACTGACCCTATAGAAATCTGAACGTCCGGAGCGATCCAGTTAGTGTGCCAACTAGAGCCTGGTGTCTTGACCACTAGGGGGGAGTCCATGTTCACAAACGGTATTTGATGGTTGTGTGCAAATGATATGGATATGAATGAATGCGATGCTCCAGAATCAAATAAGACTGAAGCTGGGTAATCATTGATTCGAAGCATACCCATGAGAACTCTGGGGTCCTCTTCGACTCCTTCAGCCGAAACGTGGTTCAGGCGGTCACGGCTGACGGTCAGGGCCTTGGCGGCTGGTGTACAGGGAGCCGGTGCAGGTGCTGCGGTAGCCGGTGCCTTCTAGGCACACTCTCTGGAGTAGTGCCCCGGCTGGCCACAGGCGAAGCAAGTGGTCCTCGGTGGTGGTGGAGGCAGCTGAGGGTGGAAGCCACTTCCAGCCGCACCCAAGGTTGAAGTAGCTGGGCGAGGCGGAGGTGACCTGAAACCTGAAAGCCTTGGCGCGAAGGGTGCACGAGGTACATCGCTGAAGGGCACAAAGACCCTGCGCTTCTTGCCCTCAGAGGAAGAGGAGCTCTGGTTGTCAGTGGGAACTGGCCTCTTAGAATCCTCCAGCTCCTTCCTACCTTGCTCCATGGTAAGAGCTTGGTTGTAGAGCTCCTGATAGGACTGGAACTTGAAGGGTAGGAGCTCATATCGGAGCCGAGGTGCAAGCCCCTTGCGGAAGAGTTATTGCTTGTCCTCATCATTTGTCACGTCCTGAGGGGCGTAACGCGAGAGGTGGTTGAACTTCCGCCCATAGGCTTGGATGTCCATGCGCCCCTGGGTCAAATCCAGGAACTCCCTCCTCTTGAGGTCCATGACGGGTTTGGGGATGTACGCCGCGCAGAAGGCGGTGCAGAACTCCACCCAGGTGAAGACATGGCCAGCGTCGAACATCGACACGTGGCTCTCCCACCAGGAGCCGGTGGCTCCATTCAGCAGGTAGGTGGCGAAGTTGACTTGTTCCGCCACCGGAACATGCAGAGCGGCAAACTTGCGCTCGAGAGCCCGGAGCCAATCATCAGCATCCTGCGGCTCTTTAGCTTCAGAGAAAGTGGGAGGTTGGGACCGCAAGAACTCGGTGAGAGTGTTGAAGTCGTTGTTCCTCCTGGCCTCTTGCTGCACCAGCTCCTCGAGCAGACGCTCATTTCGCCGCCGGTTCTCCTCGATGGCCATCAGGACCTCCGCCATTGAGGGTGGCGGCGGTGCATCCGGATTACCGGGGTTACCACGGAGGGTGGGAGCCATTCTGAAGATTTGGAACAAGGACATAGTTAGTAACCAATTCCGACAATTAGGATAGATAAACAGTGTCCTTCCAGATATAGCGAGTTAAGATGGCACTAACACCAAAACAGATTTAGGCAACCACGGTGACGTCACGTCATCGCGGCGATAGCAAACGGATACAACGGACTCGAGACATAACTAGACGGTAAGAACCCAACCCCCGAGAACCTAAACTTCGACACCAAGCTTAAAACAAATAGAGATAAGAATCATAGTAGAGCGAGTTGGATGAGGATTAAAAAGAATCCTAAGAAGGTTTTCACAACTCATTTTTCGGTTATAAATAATTTTCAACTAGACTCGACATCGACCAATAGAAAGGGTTTCCTACAGGTAGTCCTGCTCTGATACCAACTTGTAGCGCCCCACCCCAGAACTATACAATGAAGCTTTGTGCAACCGGTCATGCTACACAATTGAAGGTTACTGGGTTGACCAATCACAGGCCAAAACCTTTGGCAGGCGTGCTCGGAATGGATCATCGGCACGCAACACTTCGATCATGCCATAAGCTCAGACATAGCTATCATGTATAGTAGAGAGATCAAGACTTGTGGAACAACTGGCACATCACAGACTCTACGACACAAAGATTCATATAGCAACTCATATATGAGAAAGATGCAAATATTACACACAAAAGGTCACAGACCCAACAATTCATCAAGCGGAAGCGAAGTAGTGTTGTCTAATACAACAAGATCCAAATATAGTGCCAAAGAGGCCTACACATAAACAACCCAGCCAGCTTGTTCCACGGTCCCAAGCTGCCACCTAGGAACCCCGAACTACTCGTCGACGTCCACGAAGAACCCACCTGTGTGCTCGGTGTCGTCCTCCTCTGAAACAGTAATAAAGGCAGCAAAGAGAGACTGAGTACGACGTACTCGCAAGTGTAGTAGGGCGATATAGTCCCAATGCTGACGGAGGCTCTAAAGTGTATAGTAGCTATTTTCCATAAAGCTAGTTTTCAATTAAAGAGATGAAAATGACCCATGGCATCGACTACTCAGAGTATTTTTCATAAAGGGGATAAGAGAGCAAACTTTCCTATTTGGTTCCCATCGAACCGTTTGTAACCAGAACCACTCATCTCCACCAAAGGCACTCCCTCGAATCCCCCTCGAGGAAATGAATCTTTTGTCACACGTTGTAATTGCAACCTTTAGCTGCCAAATTTTAAATATGTTAAGATTCTCTATGGTCTCGTATATCTGTCCCCAAGTCGTCCATAACCGCGGACACGGCTTTTCGAAAAGATTTACCCTGCAGGGGAGTACTATTTTACCCACCGGTACTGTCCGGCTCGCCTGATTAGCTCTCTTGCGGGGAAAGCTGGCAAGTGGGCGCGGTTAAACCTTTACCTCGCGTGAGACTATCCAAGGGTCATCAGTGGCTACAGGGCAAGTTTACCCAGCCTATTTCAGCCCCTGCCCCCATCGCCACATCCTAAACACCACCACACACATGCCTTCTTCGCGCCATCATCCACCTGCAACGCACACGCAAATGGAAAGCGCAAATCTAGAGGAGCCTTAGATACGCCCGCACAAGTTACTTAGTTACAGAGGATTCCATATGTCCCCACCGCTGGAAGCACGCTCAGTCTTGGTTCTAGAGACAAGAACTCGCATCTAGGGGCAAGGATGAGGCAAGACACCATCCCCGATGGCAACTCACCCAAGGCTTTTAAGCAAATTAATTAAGTACCGCACCTCACAACCATGTCCGAAACATTCCATCAACATCAACAATTATGGAATTTAATCAACGGACATAAAGCATTTGACTAAGCATGGCTAAGCATATAATACAACAATTATATCTTTTTCTCCGGCCAACACTTCAAACCTAGGTGTCATAGGAAGGGAAGCATGTGATGGTTCAGGGGAAAAACATGCATACATAGGAGACTCTAGTATTGACCCAAAATTGTCATTGGAACCGCATGCAATATTATGGTGGATAAAATAAGTTTATAAAGCAATAGGATGCTAGATGCTAAGAAGGTTAGGTTATTTCTTGCCTTGCTGCCGGGGCGTGTAGTACGGCTCGTCGGGGTAGGTAGAGAGACCCTCGACTCCGGAATCTATCGATACCCAAATAATACAAAAGAACAAATAAATCACCCGAAGAAAAGGTGCAATACACAATCACATGATGACATGACAAGATTATGCAAAGCTATCATCATATGATTTATCTAACAATATTAAATGGAGTGCCAAATAATTGGTGCAATTATTTGGAAACAACCCCATATTTAACTTAATGACCACATTGTTCATACTTTTAGTAATTTATTCAAAGTGGTTTAGATATGCATGAACATGACACGATTAAGTAGGTTTTGTTCTTCCGATCATTTCGGTACCTCATTTCAGAATTTCCAATTATCGATGAATAAATAGCGAATTAAATAATTATTTGAATTTAATTCGTTTAATCATTTTAAGAAAAACATCAAATAAATATTTGAGATCATGATGTAATTTTATCATGGTTCGATAGCATTTGAAGTGCCGATCACATTGATATTTTATTCATGATTTTTGGTTAAATATTTATCGAGTTATGATTTTTCCCGAATTAGGTATTATTTATGCCATTTTAATAATTCTTATTAAACAACAAAAATATTTACTCAAAAAGGCATGGCAATGTTACCAATTGATAGGTATTTCTTTTCTGAACAATTTGATATTTGATTTGCTAAATTTGAAGCAATATTCAAATAGTTATTAATTAATTTAATTTAATTTAATTAACAGATTTTACTGTTGGGCCAGGCCGGGCTGGTGTCTGAGACGACCGGCCTCCTGGCCGCCGGGCGCTAGGCCGGGCACTGACCAGAGGCTGTCGGCCTCACGGCCGGTCCAGGCCGGGGCACGGTGGTGAGCGACGCCGGCGGGAAATCGGCGGCGACGGTGACGATTGCAACGGCGAGAGGGAGAGAGAGGGGAACGGGAAAAGCCTAAAGGATGCTGAACTCACCCTCGTCACTTGTGGGTGCTCGACGGCGGTAGGGGGGTCGGCGTCGACGGAAAACGACACCGGCGAGCGGCGGCCACGGTAAAGAAGACGCGGACGAACACGTCGGCTTCGGGGCTTCTCGGTCCGATTCCTTGGGCATGGAGGGGGAGAAGGTCACGGCGGAGCTCGTGGGGGCTTCGGCTTGCCCCGAGGTGGACGGAGTCGATGACGAGGCGTGGAGAACGGCGGCGGGGTGGCGTCGATCTTTGGGGCTAGCTAGGGATCGAGCTCGATCCGAGAAACGGGGAGAATGGGTCGGGGGGTGAGAGGGGAGCAGGTGGCGACGGTGGGGGGCCTCCTAATCCTCCAGAGGCCACGGCGGCGTGCGGCATGGGCATGGGGGGAGGTGGCGGCATGGCGCCAGTGGCCATGGTCGCCACTGTGACGACCATTTTCTGGAAACCCCCTGCCTCAATTAATTTAATTACAAACAGGTCCAACAGCAACCTTTAGTGATTTTATTGAGGCATTAAACCAATTTTATAAAATCTGGGAAAATTCACAGAGGCTCCCCATAACATTTAGCACCTCCACAAAAATTGGTGCCCCAATATAAAATGTTTTGACCCACATTTGTTCATATGGTTTGAATAAGGTCATTTTTAATAATTTCCAAAATGTAAATAATTGGAGCACTTAAGCATTTCCAAAAATAATGAAACTTTTCATGGAGTCTCCTAATATGAAAATGAAGCTCCCCATAATTTTAGTTTGAATTTTTGAAAAGGTTTAGCTTGGTTTCAAAATTAGAGTTTGTATTGAACCAATTTGGGATTCTCAAATTCATTTCTTATTTGGCAATATTTTAAATTTGAGAATTGGTTATAAAATGTAAACTTGTAACTTCCTAAACAATTTGGAAGTCCAAGTATGATTTGTTTGCCAAGTTAAGCAATTGCATTGGTTTGGATGTTTGGGAAGTTTGCTTCGCCATTTTAATTGCTTGCATATGTTGGTTGTTAGAAATAGCAATTTCATATGCATGCCATGATGCAAACAAGAGTGCAAAAAGTGGAAAAAAAATTCGTATTTTTCAGTACAAAGCTGGGGCTGTTATAGGCCGACATAGAAAAGGCCAGGCCGGCATACAGTGCCAGGACGACTTATCCTATGTCGGCTGGCCAGGTTATCCCGGCCGGCTCACTCTCCGCTCCCACGCCTAGACCGGCATCCGCAGCACTTTATCACCCCATAACCGACATAGTAGCAAATCGATGGCACAGACTATGTCGGTTCTCTTCATCAACTACCCTCCATCGATGCCGGGTCTTGGGACGCCCATGGCTCAGACCGGCATCGCTGCCCGCTCCCCCTCGCCAGCTACCTCGCCTCCCTATGTCGGTCTTGGGACGCTCCTAGCTCAGACCGGCATCGTTCGCTGCCAGGCAGACAGATGTTTCCAGGAGGAGACAAGCGCCACTATAGCCATGCCGGGCTACTGTGCATGCATAGTACAACACTATTGGGAATAGTGCGACATGACCCCAGTAGTCGTCTCAGCTATAGTACACTGAGCAGTGTTAGTGGGGCTCCCCTTGTCCCCTGGGCTGCCTATATAAGCAGCACCAGGGGGATCGATCTCCTCAGCCCCGGGTGGGCTCATTTTTTCCCTCGTTCTCTGGTAGCTCTCATATCTAGAATAACTTAGCACTAGATCAACATTGACTTAGAGACATACTTAGTGGTATTTAGAGACATACTCAGTGCTGCCACATACAGGCATAAATCATACAGCTCGAGGAGCACCTTTGTAGCCCGAGTTCATAGCATATACAGTCAGACATGCAGGAGTAGGGGTTTTACCTCCTCACGAGGGCCCTGAACCTGGGTAGATCGTGTGTGTGCTTGTGTATTCCGTATGCGTAATTCGACGCACCATCCCTCCCCGGTTCCACCAGTGTCCATCGGCCCCAACTTAAGCCACCCTATGGCATCTGTTTGTTCACCACGACGACACCTGCCAAAGGTTTTTGCCTGGGAGTGGTAACCCAGTAACCTTTGATTGTGTAGCATGGCCTATGGGTTACATAGTATCTCTGTATAATTCCGGGGTCGGGGCGCTACATTAACGAACTAGGTGGCCGCTTTCCCGAGCAAATCGTTCTAATTGACATATTTAGCCTGGTCAACATGTGCTCAATTGTTGTGGCTTCTGTGTGTGATCCCACGAAAATGGCAGGGGCGGTGGTGCATCGACGAGGGCGATGTGGTACCTGAACCTTGACCGATTATTGGAGAAAGAGTTCGAGTGGTGGCGGTTTGCGCCCCTTGGGATCAGTAGTCTGCATGACAGCGCGTGATCGTGTGGCGGCAATAGCTGCAGCAACAGGTGTGGATGTGCACACACATCCCGCATGATGATGGCAACAAACATACATTTAGTGGGTAAAGCGTGCGGCTGTGTGGCCCGACCGTATGCACAAATCACAATCCTATGTAGGTGGTGCTCGTCGTCGGGGTCACAACGCCACCGGAGGGATCTATTCTTTCTTCAGCCCAAGCGGCAACATGGAATGACAGTCAGGGCATGCTCAGGCGTTGAACTAGAAGTGATTGGCAACTGGAAGTGAGGGCATAGGCGGCGTGACCATGGGGGCTACCACGGTGAGGCCGACACGTGATGGGTTCGTTGCATACAAAACAAAAAATTTCCTACGAAACAAGCGGAAGAAACCCAATAGATCTAGATCTATTAGACGAAGGTAGAGAAGATGAGATCCAATCTCTTACCCTCGAAGAACGAACAAAGCCTTTTGTCAGTGCAGGGGTTGGTCTGTCGATCCCCGTAACTAGACTCATCTAGTCACAAGGAGATGTATTATCCGATCCGAGATCCAATCCGATGGAGCGCCGCACGAGTAGCACCTCCACGGTATCCACACATACAACTCGATGAAGACTTCTTCTCCTTGATCCCGCAAGCGAGGAAGAAGTGGCTCGCGAGATTCCAGCAGCACGACGGCGTGGTGGTGGATATGGTGGAAAAATTCCTGTAGGGCTTCGCCAAGCGGCTGCAGGAGAGAGGAGGGAGGTGGGAGAGGGAGGCGGCGGCTAGGGTTCAAGGGTACCATGACCCAGCCCTCCCCTCCCTCTTATATAGGCGTGGGGGGCTGCCTTGGCCCCTCCTCCAAGCCCTAGGGCCGGCGGCTAGAGGGGACTTGCTCCCCAAGTCACCCCCTAGGGTTTGGGGCGCCTCCCTTAGGCCCTTGCCGCATGGGCCTTAGGTGGCTGGTGCGGCTGGCCCATGTGGCTGCTGCACCACCCCTTTGGTCCATGTGGGCCCCATACACCTGTGGGCCCCACTTCTAGACTCCTCTAGAACCTTCTAGAATCTTCCGGTACCCTGCCGAAAAATTCCCGGACCTTTCCGATGCCTCCGGAAACTACTTTCCATATATGAATCTTATTCTCCGGACTCTTCCGGAACTCCTCGTGATGTCTAGGATCCCATCCGAGACTCCGAATCAATATTCGTTCACACCATCATTTATCTCGAGCCCTAGCTACATCGAAGCCTTAAGTGTGTGACCCTACGGGTTCGAGAACGTGTAGACATGATCCGATCAATAACCAGTAGCGGGACCGGGATGTCCATATTAGTTCCTACACATTCAACGAAGTTCTTTATCGGTTGAACCACGATGCCGGAGATTCAATTAATCTCGTATACGATTCCCTTTGTCTCATGATATTTAACTTGCCCGAGATTTGATCGTCGATATCACCATATCTAGTTTAATCTCGTTATCTGGCAAGTTCTCTTTACTCGTCCATAATATAGGATCCCCGTGACTACCACTTAGTCACATGTTTGCAAACTTCCGGATGCTATATTACCGAGAGGGCCCAGAGATATCTACTCCGTCACATGGAGGGACAAATCTCACTCTTGATTCATGTCACCGCAACAAATACCATCGGAGATACCTGAAAGCCATCTTATAATCACCCAGTCACGAAGCGACGTTTGACGTCCCCAAAGTACTCCTCCGATAAACGGGAGTGACATAATCTCATGGTTTAAGGAAACTAAACTTGGCATATAAAAGCGTTGGCAATAAAACTGTGTGAGACGATCAATTGCAATGCTTTACTATTGGGTCTGTCCATCACGTCATTCTCCTAATGATGTGACTCCGTTATCAAGTGACTATAACAAGTCCATGGCTAGGAAACCCTTAACCAACTCTTGACTAACGAACTAGTCTAGTAGAGGCTCACTAGGGACACTTTGTTGTTTATATTCCACACATGTATTATATTTCCGGGTAATACAATTATAGCATGGATAATAAACATTTATCATAAACATGAAATATGATAATAAACAACTTTATTATTGCCTCTTGGGCATATTTTCCAACAGCACGCTCGAGCCACCAGACCTGTAACCACCTGCTTGTAGTTGGCAATCTAGCCATTGACGAACACTTTGAAGGAGAAGGAGATCTCGCCAACATCATGATGCTCCCTTCCTTGGAGCTCCATCACATCTTCTAGTCCGTGAATCGCCTTGTCGTCGCCATTGGCATCTATCTCGTTGTAGAGAAGAAGTTAGGACCGACCGACCGAGAGATATGAGAACAAAAAAAGATTGGGTTGTGCCCCACTTATCAGTGTTTGAGAGTATCCAGCTTAAGAAAATTGGCAAACGTGAGTGCAAATAGGTGCCACCTCAACTATTTCAGTGGGCCCGGCCTGTAAGAAATGTTGTCAGTAGCGTTTAATTGGGTATATATGTTCTCTGCAACTCATTACATCAAATTGTGTTGTTTTGTGCACACAAAAAACTTCATGTTATGGTTCTACGCAGGAATAGAAAGAAAAAATCCAATAGTTTTCAGGACTTAAGATAAACTTCATGTTTAAGGTTATAATATGCACTTCTCTCGTAAATAATCGCCCCCCTCGAGTAAATAGGCCTGCACGAAAACAATTTTCAGGACTTAGGATAAAAAATACGGAGTAGAAAAGAAGTTTTCAAGGCTTGTGGAGTACATAATCGATGGTCCCTTAGTTTGGTTTGACTATAACGACAACTGGTAACCACTTCCAATCTTCCCGCGGAAAGTTGGTCATTTGGTATCACCTACACTGTCTGAGTAGTAATAGGTCACTTTCTTACAACAAAAAAGTACAGACATGTCGGTTACTCAAACCACTCTCCACCGCCAATCGCAGTAAACCCTGAGTTTAACGTGCGGGGTTTATCTTTCGACCAGGCCAAGGCTTCCTCTTCCTCGGAGTAGTCAAGTGCTGATCTGGTCGGTTGCAATATACAAATAGGAAATGCTGCGTCGTCGCCGTGTTTGCTGATAATTGGATGCTTTGCGACGAATCTACCGGCAGACTAGGATTGTGCTAAGAAAGTACGGCACGCGTAGTTTCCATGAAAATCAACTGGCAGGAATCTTGGCCTGTACGGCATGTTACTAGTACTACAGTTGCATTATATAAAGAGAAGAAACACGCCACTGCTCTGTGCGTCACGCCGTCACCCCATAAACCATTCGCTCTTAGCTTGATTGCTTAGCTAGCCCGTACTCAGCTGAGGATCGAGTACTGCGTCAACAACATGAGGGTACGTACGCAGCCATTTTGTTTTGCTTCTTTGGGTGGTTTATTTTCTTCTTCTATCAACGACAGTTTGATGAATTTGTACTTGTTTGGCTGGGTTGATTGCAGACGGAGGTGCTGATCAGGATGCAGGCGAGCTCCGAGAAGGGCCACTCCAAGGCCATGCAGGTCGCGGCCGCAATCGATGGTATGTTATGCAGCTCCATCATCTCTGTTCTGAGTTCTGACCGAGACTCTGAAGTTGCACAATTGCTCAACGTGTTTGTGATTGTGATGAATTCGATCAGGAGTGGAGTCGGTGACGCTGTCGGGGGAGGGCCGGAGCCTGCTGCGGGTGGTCGGCGAAGGCGTAGACTCGAGCGATCTCATCACCAAGCTGCGGCGGAAGGTCGGCCACGCTGACATCGTCGAGCTGCGGACCCTGCCGGCGGGCCAAGGCTACGCGAGCACCAGCGCCGCCGGCGGTGGCGGAGGCGGCTACCACTCTGCGCATGCCGGCGACGCCGTCTACGAACAGTGGTACCAGCAGCCGTCGTACGAGTACTACCCGCCGGCGACGTACCCCACCACCGTCGTGCTCCACGAGTACCCGACCGGGGACCCGGCTGGCTGTTCCGTCATGTAGAGGCGCCGGAGCAGCCGGGGAATAGAATAGTTCTTAGTTTGCTGATCTGTCATGCGGCGTGGAAGCTTAGGCTTCAGATTGCTCATCTCCTTGCGTGCTAGCTGGTTGTTCCTGCATGCGTGTAACTGCGCGATACCGTGTGAAGTTGTGATCGATAGGGGCCTCGTTTTTTCAGGCCCTCTTCGATCTTCTTTTTTAATGTTATTAGGAAAGTTGCTAAATTTGATTGGTTGGATGGTGCGTGGATTGTAAAAGCGAGGCGTGGAATGTGAAATTATGTTGTCCGTACTTTCATGTGACATGGTGGATGGGAGTGCTAGGGAACATTTCGTCTCCTCTAGATGATAATGTCCTTCTATTTTGATGTCAACCTAGGTTTATAGGATCGTAGATCAGGCCATTCATGCAAAAGCTAGTCTTTTGTGGTAACTTCTTCCTAGTAGATGAATTGGTTCGATTGTGAGATGAGAGTGTAATTTTTGGGGTCAGATACTCACAAGATGGTTGTTTAGCCATGTTTGTAAGACCTGATTGGAGGTGGACAAATTAATATGAGATATATGTTAAAAATCTTTGAATTGCTGATATATGTGATATAATTGATCTTTAAATTAATAATTTTGATTATATAATGGATTACTTCATGTTTAATATTGTAATTACATCATTTATACTACTTAATCATCATTCCCTACGATGAGAAATGTAAGGAAAGTTTTTGAATTTTTCTTACATCGCCAATAGAAATGGTAGGAAAGAAACTTTACACGTCGGATGACCACACGTGGTGGACAGACTGTCCCTACCATTTAAAACGGTAAGGAAAACTTGGTTCCTTACCGACTACCAGAGAAACCGGTAGGGAAAATTTATATGTTCCTTAGTGTTTTTAACGTAAGGAAAATGGGGATTTCTAGTAGTGAATCCTAAGTTATGTTCTGCTCCCGAGTTCACATTGTTCTGCCTAAAAGTCGCAAAAAAACGTGTTTCTGCCTAAATAAGAAAATAAAAACGTAAGACATTTCAAATAATTCTGAAAAAATATTGATAATCACTAGTACAAAACCTACATCACAGACTGGCCCCAGGGATCACCTCAGCCGTTAATTCCAACCGTCTCCAGCTCGGGTCACTAATGTGTGGTTCCATTAGAGCCGGTTCCAGGAAACCGGTTGTGATGCGAGTAACCCTCAGACGGCCGTGAATAAGGGACCGTCTCCAATATGGAAAACATCAGAGGCGGCCAGCAATCAGCAGTCGTCTGTANACCATGAGTATATATACCTAGGGTATGTAGGAGGTACATATAACATTGGGTATGAAAAAAAAACGGGGTATATATACCTAATGTGTACGCATACTTACGGTACATATATATATGTCTGATCTGTACGCATACCCATGATATATATACCCAAGGTATACGTACCATGTAGATACTCAATGTACATATACCCAAGGGTGTGTACACCTCCTACATACTCAATGTTTGCATACCCAACGTGTACGTGTTTTGTAGATACCCAAAACTTACAGTATTCTACCATGGTGCCCATGCACCAGGGAGCACCAGTTAATTTACCTATATATATATATATATATATGTATATATATGTATATATATATATATATATATCAAAACACCAAAAAGAGAGGAAAGCATGCTAACGTCCACTGCCACTATCTTCTCCACTAGTGCTGCTAGAAGGCTTGAGATATTAAAAAACAATGGTCACCTGTAACATCCCAAAAGTAATCCCCTCTAACTTTCCAAATTTGTTTCAATTATTGCACATCATCTTAGTGGTTGCATTTGTGGTTTTGCAAAAATAAAAAGAAACAAATAAAAATGAATTTCTTTTTCATGTGTTATCACATGCAATGCTATTTTCTAAATTGCAAAACAAAATACTTTAACAACCAAAAACTATTTTTGGACAAACAAATTAAAATGTTAATTGATTTTTCAAATTAACAAAATATCTTGGGAAAAATCAAAACTCTAAAATTTACTTTGGTTTTTTATCTTTTCTTCTCTTCTCTTTTTGCAAAAATCTGGAAATCTGAAAAAAAAACCCTAAAGCTGGGCCGAAGCCCAGTTTCTCCCTCTCTTCTCCTTCTTTTTCTCTCTTTCTCTCTTCCCAGACAGCCCACTTGCGGCCCAGCCCAGCCGGCCTTTTGGCTTTATCCACCTCTCCCGCACCCCTCCTCTCTGTACGTCGCGATGCCAGCGTCCCCAACGCTTTTCCGTCGCCGCACGCCGACGCCTCCACGCCACCGGCTCCCCCTATAAAGCAGCCACCAAGCCGACCGTTCCTCACCAACTCCAAACCCTATTCCCTTTCCTCTCTTCCCCATCGCAGCCACCTACCTTCTTCCCCTTCCTCTCCTGTTTCTTTTCCCCGTCAAAAACATCCGAAGCCACCACCTTCACTAGCCGGAGGAGTACACCACCGTCGCCATGGAGGAAGCCGAACCAGGGTAGCGGAGCACGCCTACGACGTCTACTTCCTCTACACGCGTGGATTAGAAGCCGGAGCTGCACCAATGACCTCGTCTTCTTCCTCTACAACCGGAGCCGTCTACTTCCTCTTCACCAACAGCCGCACCACGCCACCATCGTCCACCTCGTCGCCGATCCGCCCTTCTCCGGTCTTGGGTGAGCACCACCGCCGCCGGGCAACCTCCTCTTCCTCTCCCTTTTGCTCTGGACGCCGCCATCGTGCGCCCGTCACCTTTGTGTCGCCGCCGTAGCCTCTGTATAGCCCGAGCTGGAGCACGAGATCATGCCCGGCCCTGCCTTCGGCTCACACGAACGCGCCTCACGCACGCCAGCACGACCGCCTCCTGCACCTGCACCACACGCACAACGCAGCGCCGCCCGAACCTGGTCGCCGTCGGCCGCTGTTCGTCGCCGTCGTTCCCTGCCACCGTTGTCTGAAACTCTGAACCTTTGGTTCAGTTTCGTTTTCAATTTCAGATAGCCTGTAGATATGCTACTTAGGCCACCGGATCCATGTCCAATCACGAATCCGAGCACAGCCCAGTGGCTCTGTTCCTTTGCACGCACGGATCGACCCGGGTTCGAGTCCCCTTTGGGCCGAATAAAACCCCACTTGTCGGCACAGTGGAAACCAGGGTACCACGGGCCGGCCTGCCAGGGCCCACAAGGTTCTCCGGATGATTTTCGCTAAGGACCAGGCTCTCTAAACCTGGCGAGCCTCGCGAGGGTTTTTCCTCGCGAGGGATCTTTTCTCCTCGCCAAGGGTTCTCTCCCTTGGCGAGGGATCGCAACTCGACAAGGCGTCTCCGACGCCACCCGCAATTCTGCTAAGGACCAAGCCGAAGGGGTCGGCGAGGTTTTTTGCCTCGCGAGGCTCCTTCCTCACGAAGCCATCTCTGCCTCCGCGGCAGAGAGCACATGGGCTCTGCGCCATGTGCAGAGTGACGCGCGCGCCTGCGCGCTATGACGACGACGCTGCAGTTGCCGTTTCCATATATAAAGCAGTCAACAAAGAGGCACCAAGCAAAGCGGACAACGAGTATTGCCTCTTTGGTGACAAGGGAACCATCTGCAGCTACGCTCCAAGGACGACGTCACCGTGGGTCACATCCCACCTCAGCAAGCGCCAGCCCACCGTCCGGCTGGCCGGTGGCCTTTTCCAGCTTTGGTGACGCCGCTTCCCTGCTGTGGACCGCGTCCACGAGCTTTACCTTTATGGTGGACTCCGCCTTTATCGTGCACCCTGCCTCCTTCCGCGTCGTCATGTGGTAACCCTTCCCGCCCAAATGTTTGGGCGGAAGAGGTCCAAGACGCCTATAAAAGGAGGGGGAGCGCGCCCAAGCAAGGGGCCCCGAGATTCCTGAGCCTAAGCCCTAGATCTGAGGTCTGAAGCTCTAGTGTTGTTCTAGGGTTAGCCATTGTTAGCCACCCCGAGCTCGACAAGCTCTCCTTGTACTGCAGACCTATCCAAGCAGTGCAATACACCATAGCAGGACGTAGGGGTTTTACCTCCCAAAGAGGGCCCTGAACCTGGGTAAGATCTTGTGTCCATCTCTGCAGTGTGTCCCGCAGCGAGTCCGACGAGCACCGTCGCCGGAGCAAGTTGAGGGTTGTTTGACTCCGCGTTCAGCCCCTTACACGATACATTTGGCGCGCTAGGGAGGGGGCTGAGGCGCGTCTTCATCCTCGACACAGCCATGGCCGGCTCTCATGCCGAACGTCTCGCTCGCCGGACGGCTAGCGTCGCCACCGCTCCTCCTGCCGGCCGCCCGCGCGGCCGCCCGCGTGGGAGTGCTGCTCCGGAGCGCCACGTCGACCCCGAGCCCCGCGTCGAGCACCCGGAGGACGACGACATCGACCACGCCGAGGACGACCTCGGTGAGGAGGAAGCCTCCTCCCTGCACCCCTCGCAGGACCGTGCTGCTTCTTCGCTGGGCCGCCCTGCGCCCAGCCCGGCGACTGCGCTTCTCATGGCGCAGGAGCTGCTGCAGTACCGCCCCACGCCGGAGGCCCAGGAGGCCTGGCTCAACCGCGTCTCCGAGCTCATCGGCGCCGCTCGTGCCGCCGCTCCTGCACCGTCTCGCTCGCTGGTCCTCTCTGCCCGCGCAGGGGACGTGGCGCACGGCGCGCCTCATGCTCCCCCCATTCCTCCTCGTCACCCCGCTCCCGTTCCCGCTCCAGCTCCACCGGCTCCACCGCAGCCTGCTCCAGTGGGGGCTCCCCCTCGCGACGGCCGCGCTGCGTCGCACGCGTCGTCGCCGCACGACTGCCAAATCGTGCAGCGAGCCCCCGAGGACGCGCGCGTGAGCATCGAGCGCGGGCAGGACCGCCGCAACCGCGCCGTCCAGGACGTCGCCACCGCTAGGCGCCACCTCCGCGCCACCCTCGCCAACGGCACGGTCACCTACGGCATGACGGCCGCGTTCACTCGCAGCCTCCATCGCGTCGTCTGGCCGGTCAAGTTCCGGCCGGATCTTCCTCCGCGCTATGACGGCAAGAACAACCCCCTGGAGTTCCTGCAGCTCTACACTCTGGCCATCCAGGCCACCAGGGGCGACGACAGGGTCTTGGCGAACTGGTTCCCCATGGCCCTCAAGGACTCCGCGTCCTCATGGCTCACCAACCTCCCCGCCGAGTCCATCAACACTTGGGAGGACCTCTGCCGGTGCTTCGTCGCCAACTTCAAGGGCACGTACGAGCGCGGCCTCACCTACAACGACCTCCGCGCCGTGCGCCAGAAGCCTGGCGAGACCCTCCGCAAGTACATCCAGCGCTTCAGCCAGGTGCGCAACAAGATCCCCAATGCCACCGACGCGCAGGTCATCTCGGCCTTCTAGGCTGGAGTGACCGACGTGCGGATGCTCGAGAAGCTTGGCATCCACGACAACATCACCATCGTCGTCAAGCTCTTCGACTTGGCGGACAAGTGCGCCAAGGCTGAAGAGGGCCGCTTGTTCGTCAAGAATGAGTCAGGGGACCCCGCCGAGGAGTCCAAGAAGAAGAAGAAATCCTCCGAGAAGCGCAAGACTACTGCGGTCCTCGCGGCCGAACCCGACGCCAAGCAGCCTCGCCAAGCTGCCACTCCAGCCGCAGGACCCGAGAAGAAGGACGATCGCTCTTTCTGCTCTACCACAACAGGCACTCCCAAGCCACCGAGGACTGCTACGACCTCAAGAGGCTTCGCGAAGGAAATGATCGGCAGCAGGGTCGCGGAGGCCGCGGCGGCGGCCGCAGGGGGCGACACTGGAACAACTACAACGACAACTACCAGCAAAACCCCCAGGCCAACGCCGTCCAACCCGCGAACGACAACCTGCCTGCCGGGGCTGACGAGGGCTACCTGGACCATGCACTTCGACGGCGCCTTCGCGGCCAGGAGTGCGGGGGCTGGTGTCGTCCTCACCTCACCAACAGGCGACAAGCTGTACTACGCCGTCCAGCTCTGCTTTAAGGACAATGACAAGGTCTCCAACAACATTGCTGAATATGAAGGCCTCCTCACCGGGCTCAGAGCTGCCATCGCCCTCGGCATCAAGCACATCCTCATCAAGGGCGACTCTCAGCTCCTCGTCAACTTCTCCAACAAAAGCTACACGCCTAAGGACACCTACATGGTGGCCTACCTCGAAGAGGTACGCAAGCTGGAGAAGCACTTCAGGGGCATGGAGCTCAAGCACATCCCGCGAGCAGAAAACCAAGAGGCAGATGAAATTGCCCGGCGAGCAGCAAGAAGAGAAGCCCAGAAGCCTGGAGTGTTCGAGGAGAGGCTCACCAAGGCCTCAGTCAAGCAACCAGTGGTCACCATCAGCATCGACGAGGAGCTCCCACCAGCCCCACCAAGCGGAGCACCAAACTGTGGTTTGCCCTCGGGCGATCGCTTGCTGCTGACTCTGGTGCGCCAAGACACCGGCTGGATCGACGAGATCAAGAGCTACCTGCAAAACCGAGCCCTCCCCGAAGACGACGCTGAAGCCGAAAGAATTGCTCGCCAGGCCAAGTCCTACTGCCTCCACGACGGAGACCTGTACCGTAAGCGCCCTAATGGGGTTGCCTTGCGGTGCGTCCCTGCCGAGGAAGGCCGCCAACTCATCAACGACATCCACAGCGGCGAGTGCGGCCACCATTCTTCCTCGCACACCCTTGCAGGCAAGGTCTTCCGGAGTGGCTTCTATTGGCCCTCGGTACTTCAAGATGCAGCCGCCATCGTCCAATCCTGCGACGCATGCCAATTCCACGCCAAGCAAATCCACCAGCCCGCGCAAGGACTCCAGACGATCCCACTCTCCTGGCCCTTCGCGGTCTGGGGGCTGGACCTGCTGGGACCCTTCCCGCGAGCGCTCGGGGGCTACCGCTACCTCTACGTCGCCATCGACAAATTCACCAAGTGGCCTGAGGTGGAACCCGTATGCACCATCCCGGCGAAATCGGCGGTAAAATTCATCAGGAGCCTGGTCTGTCGCTTCGGCGTGCCCAATTGCATCATCACCGACAACGGCTCACAATTCATCAGCGGCGCCTTCAAGTCCTACTGCGGCAGCCTCGGCGCCCAAATCTGCTACGCCTCAGTGGCGCACCCACGAAGCAACGGGCAGGCCGAGCGAGCCAACGCCGAGGTGCTCAAGGGCCTCAAGACGAGAAGCTTCAACCGCCTCAAGGCCAGCGGCAAGCACTGGATCGATGAGCTCCCCTCGGTGCTCTGGTCCATCCGCACCACGCCAACAAAGCCTACTGGTGAGACGCCGTTCTCCCTCGTCTATGGCGCCGAAGCCGTTCTCCCCAGCGAGATCACTCATGGCTCTCCACGAGTCTTGGCCTTCAAGGAGGCCGAGATGGACGAACTCCGCAACGACGACCTGCTGTTGCTTGAAGGGCTCCGCCGAAATGCGGCCCTGAGAGCAGCAAGGTACCAGCAAGACCTCCATCGCTACCACAGCCGCCACATCCGCCCCCGCACTCTCGAAGCAGGAGACCTTGTCCTGAGGAGAATCCTCTCCAGGGCAGGCCTCCACAAGCTCTCACCAATGTGAGAAGGCCCCTACAGAGTCGTGCACATCGCCAAGCCTGGCTCTCCGCGGCTCGAGACGGAGGACGGCGTTCCCATCGCCAACCCCTGAAACATCCAGCACCTGCGCAAGTTCTACCCCTGATCGCCCTCGGCGAGCAATTTTTTGCATCAAGGGAGAGCCACGCACCATCATCCTCCACGAGGAAAAACTTTGGGCTCCCCTCTCTACTATACGTTGCCGCGGGCCGTTCGAGAAGACTCCCAAGCCACCAAGCCTCGGCAAGGTAACCTCTTCAGGCACCATGCCTTGGCGAGGTGGATCCCCATGCCGGTCATGGTGGAACGCAGGCTACAAGCCACCCCCGCATAGGGGCCCCCTCTAAGCTCTCCCTACATGCGTCGCCACGAGCACGCCCCCTCGAGAGTCTCAGCCACAGCATGTGGAACCCCATGCCTGACATGGTGGATTTTTTGTGTTTCTGGCCACGCCAGTGTAATGAACATCTGTTTCAGGTCATTTTGAACCTTTGCGCATCGCGCCAGCATATTTCGTTGCTTCGGTAAGCTGCTATGTTATTGCTGTTTATTCTCGCTCGTATGATCCCTCCTGTGTATCTCACGAGTGGGGGCTAGCATGGTGCCATGCCACGGGAGCATCCCGGCAGCGCCTCAAACCCAAGGGATCCGAGCTCTGAACTTGCGGGTCAGCTCTCATGCATGTCAACTCCCAAGGAGCTCTGAACTCATGGGTCAGCTCCCGCGCACGTCAACTCACCAAGGATCACCAAAAACCTTGGTGCCTGTTCTCCTCGCGAGACACACATGAAGGAACCTACGAGCACCATGAGTTATCTAGCTATCTATTGCTTGTGGGTATGCCTATCTGTCCAAATGCAGGAAACAAGCCTCAGGCACCCTCTCCAAGGCAACAATGCCTCGCCAGGGAACCAACACCCTCTCCAAGGCAAAACGCCTTGTCAAGCTAAGTCTAAATACTTGTTTGATTTTCCTCTCGCTGGTTTTTGCCCCTCGAGTCTCTTTTCTCTCTCCTATGCCTCATGGGCTGCTTGCACGTCGAAGGGGGGCCCCAAGCATCGCGCTTCGAGGAGCTCTTACTTCTTGAGGCCTCACACACCCCCCCGGCCTTGTGGAGCCCTGACTCTCACATACCGAAGCGGCGGTGGTGTAGCGCTAAGAGAGGGTCCTAAGACGTAGAGCGAAAAAGACATGAAGGGGAAAGACAAAAGCCTCCCGAGGGACGTCCACAAGCACATTCCAATAAACTTAACGAGTCTTTACAAAGTCTTACAACCAAAATGACTAAAGTAAAATGTGCCCCATGCACGCCCAGCTCAGGAAGGAGTTTAAGCTGTCGCGCCTCCTGAGGTGCCCGCTCCGTCCGCGGCAGCCTCCGCCTCCAGGGCAGCTTCCTCGCCGTCGCCTTCGTCTTCATCGACCAAGACTTGGTCGTATTTCCTGGCGAGCACCTCAGCGGCTTCCCGCGCCTTGCTGCGGATGTCGACCGGCGCCATCACGGCCTCGAGGTCGAACGAGGGCCAGAGCCTCAAGAGGTTGCTGAAGACGCGGCTGGTGGCGAGGACGAGGAGATCGCGGCTCTCCTCCACGACGCGCTCGTCGAAGCGCTTCGCGACCTCTTCAAGCTTCCCGAGGAATTGCCCGAAGAAGAGCGTGTACGCGGCCTCGTCGTCGCTCCCTCCTGAGGGAAAATGGGGGACTTCGATCCTCATGTCGTCCCCGACGGCATTCGCGCGGAGCACCAGGTCGTGGAGCATGCGCTGGCGCTGGCGCGTCATGGCCCGGCCGTGCTGCGCGGTGTCTCGTGCCTGCTCCGCGAGGTCCGCGGCCGACCCCACCTGCTGCTAGAGGTCGCTCAGGTCCGCCTTCAGGGCGGCAATCTCCCTCTCCGCGCGGGTCTGCGCCTCCTTGGCGCGCTGGAGGAAGGAGGTCATCTCCTTCTCCTGCTTCTGGAGCCCCTCGACCTGGTGCAGGAGCTCGTTGCGCTTTGTTGTGAAGCGCTCCTCCTGCTTCTTGGCCTTGGCGTCGTAGTCATCGGCGAGGCTCTGGCGGATGCGCTCGACCCTGGCGTCGGCCTCCTCCTGGACCCTTTTCTGCTTCAGCGCGAAGTCAGCGTTGGCCTTGTCGTGACGCTCCTTGTGGGTGGCCTCGCTCCTGGCCACCGAGTTCTCGCGCTCCTGCAGCTGCCCCTCGCGGGTGGCCTGGGCCCCCTCCAGCAGATGGACCTGCTCCTCGCGCTGGTCCAGCTCTTTCTCCCGGAGGGAGAGCTCTTCCTCGCGCCGCTTCAGCTCTGCCTCCCGAGGCGCCAGCTGCCCCTCGCGGGCGTCTAGCAGCTCGCGGAGCTCCTTCAGGCTGGCCCTTGCAACCTCGGACTCGGCGGCAAGTTTCTGCTCGGCGGCCGCTAGCTCCTGGTGCTTGGCGTCGGTCTCCGCCTCCAGCGCCTCCCGGGCGGCGTCCAGCTGGTCCATGACCGCCGCCGCCTCCCGCTTGACACTGTCGCGGGTCTCCTTGGCGAAGCGCATCGCCTCTTCGCGCGCCGCTTGGGCCGTCGCATCCTACCGGCGGCACATCTCCACCCTCTCGTGCAGGAGGGCCCAGGCGTCGGCAAGCTTTGCCCGCTCCTCCTCCCGGGCGCGTTCCTCCTCGGCGTATTGCACCTCCAGCTCGTCAAGCGCCTGCCGCGCTTGGCCGAAGACAACCCTGCGGCGGGCCGCACGAGGGCGCGGCTCCTACAGCGCCAAAGTCCCCGCGTCGTCGCGGGGCGCAGAGGCCTCGACGCTCGTCGAGGCACCCGGGGCCTCCTGCCACGGGCTCGCGGCCTCTTCGGGTGCGGCCTGGGGGCTGGTGCGGGCGCCTCCCTCGCTGCCCAAGGCGAGAGCCCTCAGGGGGCTGGGCGTCCTCTCACCCCCGGCTCCGCCGTTCGGGGGCTCCAGAGGCGCCTCCACCTCCAGCTCTTCAGGGGTGCTCCCCGCCCCTTCCATGGTGGCCGCGTCCGCCCTCCTTGTAGGAGCCTCCTCCGCCTCTGGAGGCGGCTCCATGACGATCTCCTCATCCACTGCTTCCTCTTCCGCGTGGTGCTCGGCCGCAGGAGGAGTAACAGCCCGAGTTGGCGGAGGCGTCCCCACTTCAATCACCTCCTCCGTGCGGTGCTCAATCGGGGGGGGAGAAGCAGCCCTGGCTGGAGGCGACATCGCCTCTTCAACCGCCACCACCTCCGCGCGGTGCTCACCCGCGGGAGGAACAGCCTCTAGCTGCGGCTCGTCGGCTACCTGCTGCGGCTCGACAACCACCGGCTGCGGCTCGTCGGCCGCCTGATGCGGCTCATCGGCCACAGACGTCTCGTCGGCGGCGCTGGCGGTCTCCCCAAGCTTATGGAGACGCCGCCTCTTCGGCGCCGTGGGTACGCTGAAGAAACACAAACAAGCAAAGACCCTTCAGGAGGGGATTCTCAGAAGCAAAACGCTAAAAGGAAAGGAAAGGATCAAAACTTACTCGTCGGCCGCTCTCCACACCCTCTTCTTCCCCTTGGGTGGCTGGAGGGTGCTCGCTCCGGCCTCTTCGAGAGGGCCTCCTGCACCCTCTTGGGGGGCGTCCCTCCCTGCTGAGGCGTTCCTGTCGTGGAGGGCCTTGGTGTGGGGCTCGCGGCGTTCCCCTGTGCCGCTGCTTCTCTCCCCCTCCGTGGGGCGCTGGGAGCGAACCACGCGGAAGACGTCCTCGTCGCTGCTGGAGGAGATCTCTTGGAGGTCCCCGCCAGGCGGCGCGTTCCTTGAGCCTGCGTCACCCCCCGAGGGGTCGGCACCTCTCGAGGCCTCGTCCTCGCCAGAGGGGTTGGCGCCTCTTGAAGCTTCGTCCTCGCCAGACTCTTCGTCCTCGTCCGGCTCCAGCGCGTCGCCCACCTGCTCCTGTTCCGCAGCCCACGGGTTGCTGCGGGACCCGACAAGCCTTGCGGGCCTGATGCCCCATTCATCGAAGAGGGGCAGGAGCTCACGGGCTTCGCGCACGTTCTCCTCCACGTAGGCGAACAGCGGCAAGGCGTCGTCGTTGCTTGGGGACAGAATGGATGCCGTGGCGAAGAGGACCTTCATGATCTGCTTCAGCTCGTCTGGGGTAAGGTCGTCGGCGCTGAGGCGCATCCTATCATCCGGGCCAGAATAGGTCCACATCGGCTCTGAATGCCACTGGAGAGGAGCAATGCGGCGTGCAACGAAATCCATCGCCACCATCCGGCCGGTGAGCCCGGCCTCGCGGAGCACCAGAATGCGCTCGTACACTGCCTCAAGCTTGGGGCCCTCGAAGTCGCCGCTCGCCCAGCGCGCCCACTTCCTCGGGGGCGCCACGGGTACCTCCAGGTGGCGGTTCGACGACTTGGTGCTAACGAAAAGCCATTTCTGGCGGAACTTCTCCACCTTCTTCGTCACTTCGGTGATGGCGTTCTCACCCAGCCACGCGATGGGGATGTAGTCTTCACTTCTGGCGGCGGCGATGCGGAAGGAGACGCATCCGAACCGCTCGTTCGACGCGGTGCTCCGGAGGGAGTAGAAGCTGCGGAAGAGGGCCACCGAGGGGTGGACACTGACGTACGCCTCGCAGAGATAGGCGAAGATGGCCAGAATGAGCACGGAGTTTGGGTGGAGGTGAAGGAGTTGGATCCGGTACGCTTCAAGGATCCCCATGAGAAAGCTGGAGAAGGGAGGAACGAGGCCGGCGTAGAGGGTGTGAAGGAAGATGGGATAGTACCCCGCGCCGACCTTGCTACTGCCGGGCGCTATGCTGGTGGCGCCGAGCTCGTGGGTGTTGGTGGCCACCAGGTGCCGCACCTTGGAAATCGTCGCCGCGCCGACGAGGGACTCCGGCATCGCCCCCTGGGGCGCGGCACCCCGCGCCGCCGCCGCCGACGTGCCGGCTTGCACCGTGGCCTTCCCCTTCGGGTCAGCTGCTGCTCTCTTGGGTGCCATGGATGCTTGAAGACGAAGACCTCGGGAGCGATGCGCTCTGGGAGGAAGGAGAAGTTTTGAAGAAGAGGGCGGCGGAGTAATGGGAGAAGTGATGGGCGCAGTCTGCGCGCCAGGCTTTATTGACCGGTTGCCCCGGACGTGGCGGGCCCCACCGGGTTGCCCGTTGAAGCCGAGGAGATCGTGGCCGCGGGCGCAACCGCTGCGCTCCACGTGTCGCGGCCCTATCAGGCATCTTTGGCCCCTCGACGCTTCGCCTGCGTCCATGGGCCTCGGCGTGCCCATCGCGGGCCCGGGGGCTACTGTCGGCACAGTGGAAACCAGGGTACCACGGGCCGGCCTGCCAGGGCCCACAAGGTTCTTCGGATGATTTTCGCTAAGGACCAGGCTCTCCAAGCCTGGCGAGCCTCGCGAGGGTTTTTCCTCGCGAGGGATCTTTTCTCCTCGCCGAGGGTTCTCTCCCTTGGCGAGGGGTCGCAACTCGACAAGGCGTCTCCGACGCCACCCGCAATTCTGCTAAGGACCAAGCCGAAGGGGTCGGCGAGGTTTTTTGCCTCGCGAGGCTCCTTCCTCACGAAGCCATCTCTGCCTCCGCGGCAGAGCGCACATGGGCTCTGCGCCATGTGCAGAGTGACGCGCGCGCCTGCGCGCGATGACGACGACGCCGCAGTTGCCGTTTCCATGTATAAAGCAGTCAACAAAGAGGCACCAAGCAAAGCGGACAACGAGTATTGCCTCTTTGGTGACAAGGGAACCGTCTGCAGCTACGCTCCAAGGACGACGTCACCGTGGGTCACATCCCACCTCAGCAAGCGCCAGCCCACCGTCCGGCTGGCCGGTGGCCTTTTCCAGCTTTGGTGACGCCGCTCCCCTACCGTGGACCGCGTCCACGAGCTTTACCTTTATGGTGGACTCCGCCTTTATCGTGCACCCTGCCTCCTTCCGCGTCGTCATGTGGTAACCCTTCCCGCCCAAATGTTTGGGCAGAAGAGGTCCAAGACGCCTATAAAAGGAGGGGGAGCGCGCCCAAGCAAGGGGCCCCGAGATTCCTGAGCCCAAGCCCTAGATCTGAGGTCTGAAGCTCTAGTGTTGTTCTAGGGTTAGCCATTGTTAGCCACCCCGAGCTCGACAAGCTCTCTTTGTACTGCAGACCTCTCCAAGCAGTGCAATACACCATAGCAGGACGTAGGGGTTTTACCTCCCAAAGAGGGCCCTGGACCTGGGTAAGATCTTGTGTCCATCTCTGCAGTGTGTCCCGCAGCGAGTCCGACGAGCACCGTCGCCGGAGCAAGTTGAGGGTTGTTGACTCCGCGTTCAGCCCCTTACACGATACCTTGAGAGACATCCCTAGTTCCTGGGACGGATCTCCGACACCCCTTTTTTCCCTTTCCTCCTATCATTGACATGTGGGCCAGAGGGTCCCCCGTGTCATGCTCATGTGTAGAACTCATCCCGGTGACAAAATAAATGCCAGATCCAGATCGGAAACCTTTGCATGTCAGCCTAGATTTTGAAAACCCTTTTACTTTTAGGTCCCTGCTTTTAGTTTTCTGTCCTGTTTTTCCAAATAATAAATACCACATGCTTCTTTATCAAAAATTACAATAAAAATATGTTTTTAAATCAGAAAAATATAATCTGTTCAAATATAATTTTTTTTGATTTTGGAAAAAATTAAATGGCTAAAATAAATAAATCTTTTGCTAATTAATTAATTTTGCAAAATCCATAACTTTTGTTTCACAATTCCAAAAATTAGGAATTTTATATCAAATTAAAGCTAAAATTTCAATATGTTCAAATATATTTTTGCATGCATGAATTAAATAATTTAATTTCGGGTTAATGGAAAATGCAATTAATTGAATTAATAAAATGCCCTAAATGCCTAATTTGTTTATTAAATTGCTAAACCTTAATATAAAATGCCTAATAAAATGTTTAGCACTTAAATTGCTGCATAATTAAAATTTTCATGTCATCATCCTTGTTTGAATGCATTTGTATTGATTTGCCTTTTGCTATGTTTTGGGGTTACCCGTAGACGATGACGTTGCTGAGTACCCCGACACCTCCGAGGATCTAGCCCAGTACCAGGCTACTGAGCCAACAGGCAAGCAGCCCCTCTCCAACTTTCTCATAGGATGCCTATTCCTGTCTTGCATGCTTTAGGACTTCCGTTCTGTTGTGTCTTACGATTCCTATTAGAATTGCATAGCGTGATAGAATGTCCAGATATTCCTGATATGCCTGTCTATATCCTATGCTTGTTTTCCAGTTACTATCTACTAGCATGCTTAGGAGTTGATTGTGGTCTATCACATGTTTAGCTGGTATATCTTAATAATTGAAGACTTGCTATGTGGGAATCACTTTATTATATTAAAGATAAGGCACCGGCGGAAGGCCAGCTATGGTGATTTGTTCTGCTAGTGTCGCCTAGGAAAAAAACCGTTCTTTTCCACTTATCCAAGAATGAGCGCCCTACCCACACGTGGAAAGACTTATGGAACCCCCCGCAACTCAGTACCAGATTTGCTATATTGGTTAGGGAGCCACAACTAGTTCGGGTGTTTACCATTTGGGAGCATATCACAGTAAGAACAACATGATGAGGATAAGTGACGCATATAGGTGCGGTATGATGCGAAGTGGCCGGCTCATGGTAGTTTGTGCCACATAGTGCGTAGACGCAAACATTTGGGCCCACAAAGGAGTTTCGGCCGGGCTCTCGACGTGGATCAGTCTTAGATAGGTGGCTCTCTATCCAATGTAGTAGTGGGAAGGTCGTGTTGAGATACCTAAATGCCTCTGTGGCAAGTGGTTGATCGAACGTGTATGGTTACATTTGGGCACCCCTGCAGGGTTAAATCTTTTCGAAAAGCCGAGTCTGCGGTTATGGATGACTTGGGTAATGTGCTGGCTAAAAAGATCATAGACATCACCGTATATCTTAAATAGCTAAATTGACTAGTAAATAGCCATATTCCAATAATAAACCTGCTAAAACTTGGTCAACGTGTGAGTGTCCGGACTTCTTCCTCGTGGGAATATGATACGATGGAGTTGTCTCAGGACGGGTATTGCTTGGTGAGTAGTTTAGCCCAGTAGAGCAAGCGCTCTCTTTCCTTATTCTAATTAGACGCAAGTTGTAGCGTGTCTTTCTGTAGTTCTTAGGTGCTGCTGCTGCAAGTCCACATACAGACTTTCAACCACAATGCATGTGCACCGTTCTTTCGTTTACCCTTGTGCGTAAGACTTGCTGAGTACCCCCGTACTCATACCATCGGGTGTCCGGTGCCCGTGTTTTCACCGATGCAGGCGCGATAGCAGAGTTCGACGATCCAGATGGAGGCTACTTCGTAGAGTTCGACGCTGACTACGACGAGTAGATCGAGATCCTAGGCGGCAGCCTGAGACCACCGTGGGCGGGCCCCCCCCCCCCCCCCCCCCCCCCCCCCCCTCTTTTATTTTTCCGGCCTTTGGCCTTTGATGTAGTCTGTACTCAGACGAGTGAATGATTCCGCTGTATTCGGGACGTATAATCCCCTGTGATGTAATAAAAGTATTTGAAACTATGATTATTTATCCTTTTGTGTTGTACTGTTCTTGTAATGATTTCGAAATTGTGGTTCCGCTTGTGAAACGTGGTTTTCGCTAAGTGGGGCTTACATCACCTTCTCTAGATCTTCCTTCCATGGACTAGCCTCTTCCTCGGAACCGGGCTTGGAAAGATCATCGGTCAAACCACAAGCACGACGCTCTTCCTTCATTAACTTGATCAATTCCTCGCTGGAGGCACGAGTCTTGCGGTTGCTATCAAGTTGAGCTTTGTTCATGCAGCAAAGGATGTACATGGTCTTCCTCCAAATAGCATCCTTAGAGACATGAGAGCTAGAGCCTTCTTCATCATCACTAGCACGAGCACGAGGATTAGTAGGATCAACCACATTATGTTCCAAAGAGATTTGAAGAGTAGTGTGACGCTTGAAAGTGTAGCGTGCATCAAAATCTTCTTGAAGCAAGAGTTGATAAGTTTTTGGATATAAGGTGCATAGATGCATGATCTCCGCAGGAACACACAATCACGAATCTCCTATATATATAGTCCATGATGTCAACCTTCCTATTATCCTTGTCAATATAGTGCAGTGTGTTGATAAAATGGCTTCGGACATTTCCCTTGTCTCCCACCTTGCAAGCAATGGTGTTGCGAAGAACCGGTGCAAGGTATGATACTTCTTTGACATATAAAACGACCGAGAGGGTGGTGATCCAACACATCGTGGCTGTCAATTAGGTTAATCGAAAGAGTCACATTATTAGCACCGTGTTCAGTAGTAAAACATGCTGTACATTATAGCTAAGGCTTAGGATTAACTCAAGCAGTTGTTCTCCACCTAGTTAATAGTACATTACGACAGGCTGCACTGCTTGCTAATGATTCTTCAAGTAATACCAATGACATAATGTTAATTTAATTATTTCACTCCAGTAGTTTTGCGTGAATTGACCTTTAAACCTGCAGTTTCTTAGAATATTTACTTCAGTCACAAGGGTGAGAAAGGCTTACTTTGTGACACGATTTCAGTTCTATCGTACTGATGGTAAGGTGCACGGTGGAACTCCAGGTTACTAGTATTACTCGCTCTCTATTGGCCTGTATTTTATCTATTATACAAAGCCAGGATAAATTTAATTCATGTTAAATGACCAAGTTCTTAGGTTATCTGGTGACATCTCATTCTGGAGCCTAGGAACTATCCTCACCAAGTTCTTAGGTTTTTTTTTTTTATCCTGGTGTTTCGTTTTTTTTTTCTACTAGTAAAGAATGGCAGGCAGGACACTGATTGAACGTAGTAACCCTCCTGCCGGAAAGCTCAGCCGGTGTTTTCAATATTTATTAATACTGCATTATAATTTTTGTAATGTTTTTTTTTTCGTTATTTCCAATCAGCACACTAATGTGATGATCTTTCTCCATAAATCTAACCAATTTCTCATTTGTTCATTTTCTTTGGATATTTTGGCACGTTCGTTCACCGAGGAAAAGTAAAATTTCGCGATCCAACCTCCATGGTATAGGAACTATTTGACGTTTCGAAAGTCATTTCCTCTAGAGGATCTGGTAGTTTCTTGCCTTATCTGCATCTGGTAGTTTCTTTGATGAGTCTGGTCGACGTAACAAAGAACTATGCCTGAACGTACGCCTTTACGATGCACATGTACCTACTTTTCTTTTTTGACAAATAGTTGTCACTCATGGTGTGGGATGGTTATGCGGCCAATTTGTTGATGATAACCTGGGAGTTTGGATTCGCCTCTAAACTCTTCCCAACTGCGCTTGTTATGCTGTTCTGTTCTGAACCATAATCAACTATATCAGGCCGTGACTTCTAAAGGAAAATAAAAAACGACAAGTCATTGATTCAGTTTACAGTGCCATGTATGTTGAACTCTGATTATCTTCTTGATTCAGTTTACAATGCCATCTATGCTAAACTCTGAATATGTTCTTGTTCAGTTTACAACGCCATCTATGCTGACCGCTAGAAAGGAATTCTGCTGAATTTCAATGTTGAACTCTGAAAAAGGAGGAGTTCTTGATTCAGGAAGTGGTGAAGCAAGTGCAGTCTGAATCTGAATACTATTGCATAATTTGAGGTGTAATCTGGGTAATACAATAGTAATGCCATAGGAAACAGACAGAAATGCACGTGACATTCAAACTGTTCAGGACTTCCAAGATTTCTGAGTCCAACAATAGATGAGCAACAAGCATGCTTTACCTACAGACAGAAGCTGCGAAAATGCAGACAGTAACATCAACACTAGACGAAGCGGATACATGTGCATCATCAAGACTCATAGTTCCACGACGGGTCACAGATGAACAAACAAAATGCCTATCTACTACACAAACAGAATCTCCTGAGCAAGCCTCTTGCGGCAGAGCAAGCTTATTAGGAAGAAGCTGGAGAAAACGCAAAACCTGCAGGGGGATTATGAACAGAGGCTTATCGATCTGGATGCTGGCCTCCGCCGCGCATGGAGGATGGACCTGCGTGCGCCGGGCTCGGGACGCCACGCGTGCTCAGGGGGGCAAAATCGCCCGGCCGTAGTGGTACACCCGGTGAACGGCGCTGCACATGTTCGCTTGGCTCTGCGTCATCGCTCCAGCCTCCGCTTCGGCACGTACCGCCAGTATTTTAGCCGCCCGCATCCACGCAACCGAGGCCGGGGAGTTGTCAGGAAAGCTCCGGGCCACGGTGAAGGCGTCGACGGTGGCGAGGTCGTACGCCGCGACGGAGCGAAGCCTCTGTGACACCTGGTGGTTGTAGTGGAGGGCGTCGTCCTTGCTCTGAGCCCAACTCTGCCACAACGCGCCGTCCGTGATGACGCCGAGGAGCTTGCCGTAGACGGAGAGGACGCGGAAGACCCTGTTGAGGAGCTCGTTGTAGCTCTCCAACGCGCGCATGGCCTGCTCAAGCCTCGCGGCGGGGCCGTCGAGGACGATGGAATCCCAGTCGACGGGGGGTCCACCGGCTAGGGTTTCCATTTGGGTCGTGCGGGCGGAGAGCGCGGCGGAGGCGACGCCGAAGGATGGTCCGAGGGGGTGCTCCAAGGCCGCGATGAGCGCGTTGATTGCCCTGTGCCCGAGCGCCTTCCACTGCTCCGCCATTGCCGCCCAGCACCGAGCGCGCTCTCTCTCTCTCTCTCTCTCTGGCTCTGTCGTTGTGAGTGTGCCGGCGTGACGGTTTGTGGGCCTAGAGGAAGAAAGGGATGGGAATTTGTAGACGAACGGCCTTGTGACTTTTACTACGGCTTGGGAGAGGGGCAACGCGAGATTACCGTCTCAGGCTGTCCTGTCAACGAAAATGCACTTTGCTCGGTCCAATTTTCAACCGCGGTCACACAGTTTTCACCGAGGCGTCCAGGTAAATAATCGCTTACAATCGCGAAGAAAACGTAAATAATCGGTTACGGCCGTGGGGTCCACTCCGCCAGGCTGGTACGCCCCTGAACCGAAATTGCACGACGCGCGGGCTGCCGTGCAGCCCCGTCCGGCATTAGCCGATGTACGACTGTACGAGAGCGAAGTGTGGCCAGCGCCCTACAAGGAGTAAATTGCACTGCGTGGACTCATTTTTAAAGAGATATAAAATGACTCGCTCGAGTCTAAAACAGGGCAAGGTTAAAACTTGAAGCCAAATCTCAACCATAACATTTTCAAAGTTGTGTGATGAAATGCTCATGAATCTCATGTGCCAAAATATTTATCTCCAAACTATCGTCATGAAAAAAAATCAGAAAATATGGCACATGTTGAATCGATATTACTAGGAAAAGGACACCCTTTCTAGGAGGACTCTTGGCATCGTATCTGCGCGCAACACGTGGTGTAAGCAGGAGCGACTTGCATCTCTCGCACATCGTTCCCTGCTCACCACATGTCGATCCAGGAGTATGTCGCTGTTTGTTTTTCTTTTTTTTCTAGATCTAAACAGGAAAAACAAAATATCTTGCGAACCGAAAGTCCAAATCACGATTCGTTTTCACAGTTGTACTATTCGCGTCGAGATTTTTAAAACTAGATCTCATGTTGAGATGTTTCGACGATTTTTTTTGCACTGCCTGAAGTACATAGGTTGCACGTTGCATTGCCATCCAGTGAACCGATGCACTGCTTTCGGATGTCCTGTCCTGAGCATCGCACTGTTTTTCGGTGCATCAATGCACTGCCTTAAATGCACTGCCTTCGGATTTCTTGTCCTGAGCATATGTATTGCACTGTATTCCGGTGCATCGATGCACTGTCTCAAATTCACTGCCTTCGGATGTTTTGCTGTGAGAGAGCGCGTATTGCACTGCCTTCCGGTGCACCAATGTATTGCCTTAAATGCACTGCCTTCGGAATGTCCTGTCCTGAGCGCATGTATTGCACTGCCTTCCGGGTACCGATGCGTTGTCTTCGGATGTCCTGTCATGAGCATCTGTATTGCACTTCGTTCCGGTGTACATTTGCCCTGCCTATTATACCGGGTGCATCCCACAGCACACGCTGACCTAAGGAGGTCGACACAATTGTGTTGGGCATAATTTTTGAGCTACCAATATTTTAATACCATTTTTCTTGTGCAGAAAATAGGTACTCACGAATTAACTCATGATTTAATTTCTGCTGCTTAGAAAAATGTGCCCTTTTAGGGACAACTAATACTGGTAAATTAGGAGCTAGCAAAATTGGATTTGGCCCAATTGGGTTAATAGATTTTCAGAGACAAATTATTTAGTACAGAAGCTGATTATCTCAAGTTTTAAAGGTTAAACTTTTTTCGGCTTAACATAAAATTATAACAATTCAAGGGTAACTAGAGATTCACATTACAGACCTAGCAAAATTTGTTTCAAGTCATTTGGACACGTAATGCATCAGAAACAAACAAGTTTATACAGAAATCCTATTGTTGGAAATAAGTCACTATTTATTAGTAATTAACCTAAACCACATGGGACTAGTATGGTTTGATAGATAATTTCAAACCCTAACAGTACAAACAAGTTTCCTAATTTTTGAACCTACAGAACTAAAGATATTGATTTTTGATTAAAGACATGAATTTCTAAGTACTGTTTCTATGTTAATTATATATTTCCACATAGGCTAAGCCCAAAAATATGGGAACAGTGGCATTTGAGAGGTGTTTGTACAGGTGGACCACCAGAAGTGGTTTGGGGTCATTTGAAATTATTATATTTGAGTTATTTAGGTTTGATCATTAAATATACAGAACATTAAATAGTTAACCAAATAATCTATAAAAAATTAAATAATATTAGATTAGTTTGAATGGATAGATATTTAAATTTGTGAGCTAACAGTGTTGGATTCACACAATTTGGATAATCACATCAAAAGATATGGATTTTTCAAGTTTGAATAGATTTCTGGAATTTCTGCCAAAAAGGGATAAAAGGAAAAAGGGGGTGACGTCGAACACGTACTTCACGGATACGCTTTCCCGTGGGGTTCGCGTATTTCCTAAATGCGCGCGCCCGCAGTTGAACCTGACAAGTGGGACCCGCTAGTCAGTGATGAGAAAAGTCAACGAAACTGTAGCCGTTGGGTCGAAAACGGATGGCTGAGATCTAATCACTTACAGACGAAAAGGTATGGCACAAGAGCCGTCGATCTGGCGATGGACGGCCATGGAGGGGCCACATCGACATCCGCCGGCGGTGACCTAAATATGCGGCGGTGTCCGCTCCCGACGGCGACGGACAGTATACGAGCTCGCCGCCGGCAGCTAGAGGGATCGTCGGGATGGAGAGATGGGTCGAGGAGGCTCAGGGAGATGTTGCTGAGCTCGTGGTGATATCCTTACTTGCCGGGGAGGTCCAAAAACAGGAGATTGACGGCCGGCGGCGGCGGCCGATCTGGGTCGGACATGAACTCGAGCCTGCAAGGTTGGGAACCCAAAATTGGAAGGGGGGTTAAGCTTCTACGGATCACGGCTAAGCTCAAGAACTGGACGGAGAAGGCAGGGGTGGTCTGTACCATCGGCTCGACGTGGGAAGGCTCGCGGCGGACCTCAGGTCGGAGCTGAGGAAGAAGAAGGCCAGAGGAACAGCCGTTCGGCCTGGGGGTCAATTGAGGAGGAGTGGAGGTGGTGTGGCTTGCTAGCGAGGCTCGGGGTACCCTTTTATAGCCACGGACGCGGTGTACCGTGGGTGGTGTCCATGGCGGTCATAGGCGATGATGCTCTCTTCTGATTGGGGAAGGGAGAGGTGGTGGTTGATGATGGCACGGTGTCGACATCGTCCTGAATGGGAGAGGCAGGCCCCGGAGCTCCTGAGGCGTGCTGGAGAGGTGGGGCACGGCTGGCAGCCGTAGGTGTTCGACCATTGCTTCGGAGCGAAAGAGAGAAGAGGAGGGCGAGATGTCGACATAGAGGAGGTGCTGGTGTGCCGTAGAGATGTCGTGCAGAGCCGCGCATGCTACAACGCATTGATGGCAGGGAACGCCGATGGCATCCACACGAAGGGTGACCGTGGGCTGGGCTGAAAGGGCATGGTTGCCCCCATGTGTTGTTTTGGTAATTAATGACAATCTCTAGGGACTAATGTGTGCTTTGAGTTATATTTGTAGTGTTGGTCCATAAGGAATGCTTGGACTCCATATGTTGGAGTCAAGGCTAAAAGAAGAAGACTATATGTTGATCAAGGCTAAGTGCAAGTTGATCAACATACAAGATTAGGGCATGTGAAGAAGAAGATCATTTGTTGATCAAGATCCTATGTTGTCCATGGTGGATGGCGTCACGTGGTGATCATCAAGATAAAGGCCATGTGAAGATATGTCGAAGAATGTCTCTCCCATCTTGGTGTATGGGGGAGCAATATGCGTGTCTTCACCAAGCGGAGCAAATCAAGAAAGGTGATCCACTTGAGAGTAGATCAAGATCTTCATCATCTAGCTCAAGTGGAATGCGCAAGGCAAAGGTATGATCTTGATAGGGTCTCTAGTTTATCGGTCTCGCGGTGTAGTTATGAGACCGGGTTTTAGGATAGGTAACCGTACTATCAAGAGGGGCTCTCAAGTGAGCTTTTAGCGTATCGGTCGTAGAGATCTCAAACCTTTGCATCCTTGGCATCATCTTTATTGGTTCCTATTTGGCTCTTATCGTGGTGTGGTATTGGTGCTTGTCGTGCTTGTCATGACAAGGCCAAGGTCACCGAAACGGTTTTCATATGTGTTCCTATTGAGTTTCGGTGTCGGAGATTTTGTCGGTCCATCTATGCGGAACGTTTCACTCTTCCGTTTATTAGCAAAATCTCCCTTACTTGGTTTCAATATTCTCACATGATATAGGGTAGCATTTGTCGTCCTCTTTCCAACAAAGTTGGTTTCACTTCATTCGGACTTCATTTGCAAAAGATATGGTTTTCCGGTTTTCAATAGAAAGGTTTTACCTTTCATATTTTGGTTTTACCATATCCTTTTGAACAATGATGTTTCTCTGCATAATCTTGTTGTGCTCGTTGTGACGATTCCAACGAGTCCAAGATTATCGAAACGGAGTTCGTATGTGGAAGATATTGCATTTCCGGTTTGCAAGAAAGAGGTTTAATATTTCCTCATTTGTTATTATAATATATTGTTGGACTATGATGTTTTTATGCATAATCTTGTAGTGCTTGTTGTGGTGATTCCAACGAGTCCAAGATTATCGAAAACGGAGTCCGGATACAAAAGTTATTGCATTTCCGGTACCGGACGTTTCTAGGCAGAAAGAAAGAAAAGAAAAGAAAGAAAGGAAAAAAGGGGGGGAGGGCTGCCCAGCATGGCCGGGGCATGGCCGGGGCATGGCCGGGCCTCCTCTGTTGCCAGGCCGGCCAGGCCGGCCTCCCCTTGGCTGCTGCGCGAAAATGGCCCCAACGGCCATATTTTGGGCTCCCCTTTTAAGGGGTCTTCTTCCCCATTTCTTCCCTAACTTTCTCCACCTCTTGAGCTCTCTTTCCCCATTGTTGACATTCTTAGAGCTTTGCTATCTATTAATCCCTCCAATAGTTCTTGCTAGTTTTTGAGGGAAAAGAGAGAGGAGGTCTAGATCCACGTTTCCACCGATCGGTTTCTCCTCTAAGTGAGGGGAACACATTGGATCTAGATCTTTGGAGTTTCTTGTGTTTCTCCTTGTTCTTCCTCCCAAATCCCTCCCAAGCATTAGTTGCTTTGGTGGATTCGGGTTGGAAGAACTTGTCCACTTAGTGTGTTCTTGCCATTGCATTAGTTGCATCGGTTTGAGTTCTCCACGGTGATTCGTGGAAAGTGAAGTTGAGAAGCTTGTTTCTCTTGGGTACTTTGGTGCCCTAGAGCTTGTTCCTCTAGGGCACGTTGGTACCTAGACGGTTTGTTTTCTCGGAGTCTTGGTGGCTTACGGGATTTGTTGGGAGCCTCCAATGTGGAGTGTGGCTCAACCTTGTTGCTTCGGAGCTTTGGTAGCTACGAAGATATTGCCGGGAGCCATCAATTGAGTTGTGGTGTGTGCCCCGGCCTTGGGCATCGAGTCTTGGCGGCTCGGTGCATTTGGTGAAGACCCTCCAACTTGTGGAGTGAGCTTCACCCTTGTAAAGGTTCTAGTTGTCAACCTCAACGGCAACATAGTGACAAGTGCCTCGCCACATTGGTGGTAAGACACAACGGAGATACGGTGTGCCATATCAAGGCTACTCGGTGTTTCACATTGGTGAACACCGCGCCGCTCCAACGGAGGACTAGCTTCCATTGGGAAGGAACTTCGNATTGGTATCAGAGCGGTTCTCTCTTTATAGGGCTTCACGGCCTAGAGAGTAAAGATGTCGTCTAGTGGTTTAGTGCACAATGCTTCTTTAATATTCGATGGCACTAATTATAATGATTGGAGAAATCGCATGCTAGATTATTTTCGGACATTGATCCATTATAGAGCAAATTCTAGATATGGGTTTTTCTCCTCTAGAGGATGAGGAAAATTCTTATCTAGATGATGAGCTTCTAAGTGATTTTCAAGTCTTTGAGTAATGCAGTTGCTTTGTCGATCTCTCCTTATCGGAATGGCCATGAGCTATGGACCAAGCTTCAAGACAATTATGGTGTGTCCATGGATAGTGAGAATGATTGTTCTCCTCCACTCCGGGCGTAATAGTTCTCAACTTCTTCTACCTCACCTACATGTGGCAAGCCACAAAATAATGCAATGGTGAGTAGGGATAAATTTTGCAATAATGATAGTGAGCTTCCTTTAGATGATATTTCATCTCTATCTATTGCAATGATTTATCTTTGGACTTAAACACATCTAGAACTATAAATGTTTCACATGCTTGTGTTGATAGTCCTTGCATATCTTCTAAATCGTCAAGTAGTGATGATCATGACAATAATGATGATGATGAAGAATGATGCTTACTTTAATAAGAAAGGTCTAATGGTTCTTAATGCTCTTTCAAAAATGAAAATGCTTGTGAGAACCTACATGAAATTATGAGCACCCTTATTGAGCGAGGGCTTACTATTGAAAATTTGGAAGCTCGTGAAAATGAAAGTCTTAGCCGCGAACGTAATTATGCGGACACAATTGCGGATCTTGAGCAAGCTCTTGAAGAAATCCAAACCACCAAGAAATCTCTTGAGGAGACATTTACTCTAGAGTTATCTAAAGTAAATGAAACCCATGATAGAGCTCTCAAGGTGGCTAATGATTTTAAAATAAAAATGATGAGCTTGTTGTTGAAATTGTTAGACTCCTTGAGGCTAATGTGAAATTTGAAAAGGATGCCAAGTCCTTGGAAGATTCTCTTGCACATCTCACTAAGTCTCATGATCAACTCCAAGCTCAATTACTAAAAGAGCTTCCTACTTGTTCTCCCATTGCTATTAATGTTGATGCTTGTGCTACTAACTCTATTTCTTGTGAAGCATCCATTTTAAAGGAGAATGTTGAGCTAAGGGCTCAACTTAAATTGCTAACTAGCAATTATGAGATATTGGAAGAAAGCCATGAGAAGCTCTCGAGCTCTCATGAGATCTTCTAGTATCTCATGATAAGCTAAAGTTAGCTCATGAGGCTATCGCTACCAAGGTAATATCTAGTGAGCCTCATGTGGACAATGGCACAACTTCTACTAAAATGCTACAATGCCATGTGCTAGTCCTTGTAATTCTTCATCTCAACTAATGCTAAATCATATGTTGAATTACATTTTGTGCCTAGTTTCTAACAATGAAGCCTCAACTTCCACTAGTACTTGTGTAGCTACTAACCTTGTAGGGAAGACTAAAGAGCACAAGGCACAAGCCACTCTTTGAAGAAAGATGTGGAGAAGCGTCATAAAGGGAAGGCCATTTGACAACATGTTGAGTGTGCAAAAATCCCCCAATGACAAGAGTGGACTTGGATTCAACTCCAATATCAAGAACAAGTCCAAGAGTAGCAATAAGAAGGGCCAAGAACAAGTCAATCATCGGCCAAGATTGTTGCTTCAAGTGCAAAGTTGAAGGGCATCATGTTAGGGATTGCCCAATGAAGAAGAAGCCTCTAGTGAGAAGCAATTAGGGAAGCGGCCTATTGTTCAATCTCATGCTCAACCTCGGGTTGAACAAGGGCCACCTCCTAAGAAGACTCAAGTCATTGCTCCTCAAGTTAAGGAGCCTATTAAGAAGAAAGAAAGAGTCGATATTGCTACTTATGCCGTGAGAAGGGTCACTTGGCTTCTTCATGCACAAACGGTACTCTATCCAACCCCATAATTATTGATGATGTTTATTCTCTTAGGAAGGATAGGGTTGGCAATGTGTTTGCCAAATATGTGGGAACTCAAAGCGGTGTCAAGAAAAGAACCATTTGGGTTGCCAAGCCTATTGTGACTAACCTCTTAGGACCCAACTTGGTTGGGGACCAACAAGCTCAAACTTGATCAATAGGTTGTGATGGAGGACATTGGAGACTTGGCTATCCTTGAAGAATTAAGGGATCTTCGATATTATTTCCACAAGCCAAGTCATTTGGATTATATTGTCATACTCATATCCAATGCTCCTTCTTGCGGTAACTTATATTTAAATTATATATACATTGAAAGTTGCTTGCCCCTAGCATGTGTTAGTTTTGTTCCTAGCATGTGCTTGTATATGTTGTGCTTATTACTTACCTTGAGAATCAAGTTTGTGTATGTTAATGTGCGCTCCATATATGTGTAAACTTTGTGTTGAGTCCTTATTGGATCTTGTGTTGATTTCAATGGGCTCTTTTGAGAAATTAATGGACTATCCCATTTTGGGGGAGTGATATGCTTTGTGCACTTCACTAACCTAAAAATGTGTATATATGAGTAACACCACCTAGTATTGATATATCAAGATTATCTAGTAACTATGTGGTGTGTCATGCTCATGAGAAATTCAAATTCTATAATCCATTATTATCTCTATTTGATTTTATTTGCCTCTTGTTAAGAAAAATGAATTATCACATTGTGGGGGAGTAATAAGCTATGTGCATATTACAATCCTACAAAATGTGAACATTTGAGGTTTGCCACTTAGATTTGATATTGTAAATTATCTTATTCCTATGTGGCATATTAGCTCGAACAAGTTCCAATTTGCTTTCTAGCTATCTTTTGGGTCTTGTTGTGTGTGTTTGCTTGGTGTGGTTTTTCTCTAATGTGCATCTCCATACATTAGTTGAGAAACCATTTGTTCCATATTATTCTAACCATGGCCTTGCCGGTTGGTTTGAATAGTTGGAACTACCAACAAACCTTATCAAATATGGTGCTTATTTCATCTCTTGCCATATGTTTTATCTTGTGAGGATATTCTTGGATACCTCTATCACCGGGAAAATAATTCCAAATGGTCATTGTCCTTGGACAATCCATATTTGTGTTTGTGGTAGAATATTTTTGATTATCCTTACATTGGCATTGGTTTTTATTTGTCCCATCTCTTGCCAAAATATTCATTTTGACTCCCATTGCCTTCCTTGCCTCTTGCTAGGATCCTAATCCTCAAATTGGTAGTGTTTAGTGTTGTAAATAAAATATGAAGAGTAATGATCCCTTGTGCGTGCATTTTGTATTCAAATGCAAATATCAAAAATTAATGCATGAATCTTGGGGGAGCATTCCTTTTATTTAGAACACTATCCTATCTATCATATTTGATCCTTTCAATTGGCATTTGATTTCTATCATATGTGTTTATGGAAGACAAATCTTTTCTCTTGATGCTTTGTGCCATCATGAAAAGTGTAGAGGGTGTTTGGTTTATTTAGTGTAACCTTGCTCTCTCTTGGGAGTCTTGCATTCTCATCTCTTGTTTTATGTTTATCCTATAGAATGAGAAAACCCTTTGAGCATGACTCTTTCTTTCATCCTATATGCTCATTGGCCTTGCCTAGGTACCTTCAATTGGTATTAATTGGAATTTAATATCTCCTCCATAGATATTTGCTTCAATTGATATTTATTGTGAGAATTTTGATACCTTATTACTTTATTTTACTTTACTTGATTCCGGTCAAGTATTATCCTCCTCTTGGTATCTTGTCTCCTAGTTGGTATCTTATTTTTCAATTGGTGTCTATCTCTCATGTGTTGTTTGATTTGATTCCTATTGATATCACACTTCATGTGTTGATGTGTTTTGGAATCAATCACATGTTGATTTGTTTTTTCCTCAATCATGTGTTGATTTGGATTTTGATATAATTTGGACAACCTTTTGTGTCACACTTTGGTGTGCTCTCTTCTTGGTTTACTTGTGTTTGTCCAAACCGTATCTCATTTGGTTCTTGTAAGTCCATGCATGTATTTACTAATATTTATTTTATGGCATGCTAGTCTTTCTTGATCCAATATAGGGGATACTCCACCAAATCCTAAATTGGCTAAGATGTGCATGAAATTCAAGTTCATCTATATGCACATATTTATGTGGAGTGTTTCCTATGTATTGTAGTGTATCTAACTACTATGGAACCCAATGAGTTTGGGAACCATGTTGTACTTGAATTTTGTTTTAGGTACAATGGAGAATTGGATGCTTGCCTCATTCATAAGGAAGGTGTTCTCACCATGTGATTTTAGGATCAAAAATCATCTTCATCATCACCAATGCTATTCGGTAACAAGTATCTATCCCATGCATATTTTCTTGTATTCAACCTTGTGTAGGTTGCCCCTTGGCATGAAAACTTTAAATGTACAATTGTTGTGGTTTTGGCTTTTCCTTCACTTGGTATATCTTTGTGATATTTGTGATGGAAGTGCAAAAATCTTTTCTTCAATTGGTATTATTTCTTTGTGATACTTGTTGCCTATCTCAAAGCATTCACTATCTCTTGTTCCCTTAGTGATATGTGTGATGTCTTTGATATTTTGAAGTTCATTTATATACAATGAGATAAATTTGAGCTATGTGCTATGCTTTTAAGCAATAATCTCTTTTTGTATATTCATGACTTCCTTTTGGTACCATGTCTTCTTTATTCGACATTTTATATGTGCAAGTTTCTTTGTCGATGAATATCATTGTCTACTTAGAAACCTATACATATGAGAGAGGTCACCTTTTATTTGGTATCCTACTTTTTTCAAGCCACCTTGTCTTTTATCTATAATTCTTTGGTGGCTCCAAGTTGTCTCGTGAGTGCTTGTCTTATTTCTACTCGCATCTTTGCGCACTCACATTCTATTGAAGATTTTCTCTTCATGCTCATCATGGTGAGTATGATTTTGTTGGCTAAGTGTTCTCACTTGCTCTTTGTTATTTCTCGATTAGTTGTAATTTCCAATTGGTATCTTCGAGGTTGTGAACATTTTTAAAAAAAAATCTTCTTTGTAAAGTTGTGTGTGTCCTTTCTAAATAATTTCTTTTAATGGGTATCTCCTTATGGCTCAACCACATCTTTGGTGCAAGTGTTTTGTTTTGCTTTAATTTTTACATCCTTGCACTTGGTGAGTGTTCTAGATGATTTTGGGGGAGCAAGGATTCCATATTTGTGCACTCCTCAATAGTGCATGAACATGGGAGCTTCTCCGTTTTTATTTAGAACTCTCGCCTTGGATCTTTTTGATTGCCTATCTTCTTTGTGGAGATGTTTAGAATGACTTCATCTTATTTGCAATCTTTGATCCTCAATATAGTTTGATTTCCTCTAATTATTCGTCAATGGATATGTGTATTTGATTCCAATCACATTTTGAGAAATGCACACTTTATGGAGAAATTCATACTATATTGGCTTTCTAAGTTTTTCTTCCCATTTCGGCAATCGATGCCAATGGGGAGAAGTTTTAGAGGGTTTAAGGGAATTTGGATCTTATGCTTTCGTTTGGTTCTTAAGCATTTGCCTCTCATGCTCATGCATCCTTGTCTTGCAAGGTTGCTTAATTCATTATATAAACCCTCTCAAAAGGGATTGTCATCAATTACCAAAATGGGGGAGATTGAAAGAGCATGGTTGCCCCCATGTGTTGTTTTGGTAATTAATGACAATCTCTATGGACTAATGTGTGCTTTGAGTTATATTTGTAGTGTTGGTTCATAAGAAATGCTTGAACTCCATATGTTGGAGTCAAGGCTAAAAGAAGAAGATCATATGTTGATCAAGGCTAAGTGCAAGTTGATCAACATACAAGATAAGCGCATTTGAAGGTATGCGAAGAAGAAGATTATATGTTGATCAAGGCTAGTGAAGTTGATCAACATACAAGACAAAGGCCAAGTGAAGATATGTCGAAGAGTGCCTCTCCCATCTTGGTGTATGGGGGAGCAATATGCGAGTCTTCACCAAGCGGAGCAAAATCAAGAAAGGTGATCCACTTGAGAGTAGATCAAGATCCACTGTCATCATCATCTAGCTCAAGTGGAATGCGCAAGGAAAAGGTATGATCTTGATAGGGTTTCTATTTCACCGGTCTCACGGTGTAGTTGGGAGACCGGGTTTTTAGATAGGTAACCGTACTATCAAGAGGGGCTCTCAAGTGAGCTTTAGTGTATCGGTCGTAGAGAGCTCAAACCTTTGCATCCTTGGCATCATCTTTATTGGTTCCTATTTGTCTCTTATCGTGGTGTGGTATTGTGCTTGTCGTGCTTGTCATGACAAGGCCAAGGTCACCGAAAACGGTTTTCATATGTGTTCCCTATTGAGTTTTCGGTGTCGGAGATTTTGCCGTCCATCTATGCGGAAGGTTTCACTCTTCCGTTTAGTAGCAAA
>QRDG01000332.1:0-25541 GCA_012064385.1 Puccinellia tenuiflora
GGTTGGGGCGGGGCCCGCGGTGGCCCGCGGGAACTATTCCCACTCATCGAACACCGGCATGCCCCGGCGGTGCTCCGAGATGCTCTCCTCGGCAAAGGCGATGAGCGGGCGTGCGTCGTCTACGGCAGGCAGCGGGATTGTTGTCTTGGAGACGAAGAGAACCCCCAGGACTTGGCTCAGCACCTCAGGCTGGAGGCTGTCTCGGCTCAGCCTCATCGCGTCCATCTTGTCCTTGTAGCTCCACATCGGCTCAGAGTGCCCTTGGAGGGGGGCAATCCGGCGCCTCAAGAAGTCTCTGGCCACCATCTGGCCGGTGACCCCTGCCTCGCGGACGCGCTGGATGTATGTGTACACCGCGTCGAGGTTTCGGCCGGTGAACTCTGCACTCCCCCAGCGCGCCCACTTCGCCGGGGGCCCCTCAGGCACCTCCAGAAGGGGATTCCTCGTCTTGGCGTCGACGAAGAGCCACCGCTCGCGGAAGCCGTCCACCTTCTTCGTCACCATGGTGATGGCATTCTCACCTTGCCAAGCGATGGGGATGTAGTTCTCGCTCCTGGCGGCGGCGATGCGGAAGGAGACGCAGCCGAGGCGTTCGCCGCCGGCGCTGCTCCGGAGGGAGTAGAAGCTGCGGAAGAGCTCCACAGAAGGGCGAATGCCGATGTAGGCCTCGCAAAAGTAGGCGAAGATGGAGAGAATGAGAATGGAGTTGGGGTGAAGATGGAGCAAGTGGATCTGGTACGTCTCCAGAATCGCTAGAAGGAAGTCAGAAAATGGCGGCACGAGGCCAGCATAGAGAGTGTGGAGGAAGACGGGGTAGAAATCGTCGGCGAGCCTGCTGCCGCTTGGCCTCATCTCGGTGGCCCCATGCTCGTTGGAGCCCGCCGCCACCATGTGGCGCACCTTGGCTATCGCAGCCGCGGAGACGCGGGTCGGCGGCATCGCCGCCGTAAGGGCCGCACCGCGCAACGCTGCCGCCGACGCGCCGGCCGACGAGCCGGCCTGCACCGTGGCCTTGCCCTTCGCGTCGGTGCCCGCTTTCTTGGGTGCCATCGCTCGCCGGAGAGGAAGAAGACAACCGTGGAGAAGGAGCGCTCTGGGAAGAAGGAGAGCGTTTGGACGAAGTGGGCGGCGGAGCAATGGGAGAAGTGACAGGCGCAGTCTGCGCGCCCAGACTTTATTGACCGGGCGCCTGGTCGTGGCGGGTCCCACCACGACGCCCGTTGAAGCCGAGGAGATCGTGGCCGCGGGCGCAACCGTCGCGCTCCACGTGTCGCGGCCCTGGCAGGCTCTGTTGGGCCCTCGACGCTTCGCCTCCGTCGGCAACTCCGGCGTGCCCATCGTGGGCCCGGGGGCTACTGTCGGCACAGTGGAAACCAGGGTACCACGGGCCGGCCCGCCAGGGCCCAAGGGACTCTTCAGCCTGATTTTCACTAAGGACCAGGCTTCTGCCTGTAGAGGCTCTCCAAGCTTGTCGAGTCTCGACAAGCTATCTCTCTACAAGAAGGCGCTTCAAGGCGCCACCAGGATTTCGGCTAAGGACTAAGCCTTGAAGCTTGCCGAGGCTTTTCGCCTCGGGAAGGCTTCCTTCCTCTCGAAGCCAGCTCTGCCTCCGCGGCAGAGCGCACATGGGCTCTGCGCTTCCCGCAGAGCCACTGGCGTGCCAAAGCGTGATGACGCCAGCGCCTCAGTTGCCGTTCTGATGAATAAAGGGGTCAACAAAGCAGCACCAAGCAAAGCGGACAACGAGACTTGCCGTTCTGGTGATAAGGAGACAGCCTGCAGCTACGCTCCAACGGCGACGTCACTGCGGGACCCGTTCCACGCCAGCTGCGCCAGCCCACCGTCCTGGCTGGACGGTGCCTCTTTTCAGCTTTGGTGACGCTGCTCCCCTGCCGTGGACCGCGTCCATGGGCTCTACCTTTATGGTGGACTTCACCTTTATGGTGCACCGTGCCTCCTCCTTCGTCGGGATGTGGCAACCCTTCCCGCCCAAATGTTTGGGCGGAAGAGGACCAAGACGACTATAAAAGGAGGGAGGGCACTCCCGTGCCAAGGGTTCCAATTTTTCCTTTGGCTAAGGCAGATCTAGGGTTTTAGCCATTGGCAGCCACTCTCGAGCTCCACAAGCTCACCCTGTACCAAAAACCTCTACAAGCAATACAGCCAAGCAGGACGTAGGGGTTTTACCTCCACAAGAGGGCCCTGAACCTGGGTAACATCGTGCGTTCTCTCTCTCTGCAGTTTTTCTCCTCCTACGAGCCCGACGAGCACCGTCGCCGTGGAACGTTGAGGATTGTTTGACTCCGTGTTCAGCCCCTTGCTCGATTCTTACCTCGTGAGATACGCCTAGTTCCTGGGCCTATTCTCCGACAGCTCGAAATCATGAGTTTTGACGATGCCGCTAGAGTCGTGTACCGAGGGTCACAGGGCATCGAATCCTCCCGAGACCCGAAAAACGTGGACTATAGCCCACAAAAACGGCCAGAAATGCTCGAAATCACAAGTTTTGACGAGGCCGCTAGAGTTGTGTACCGGGGGTCACTGGGCATCGAAATCCTCCCGGGACCCGAAAAACGTGGACTATAGCCCACGAAAACGGCCAGAAATGCTTGAAATCACGAGTTTTGATGAGGCCATCAGAGTCGTGAACCGGTGGTCACGGTGCATCGAAATCCTCCCAGTACCCAAAAAACATGGACTATAGCCCACGTAAATGGCTAGAGATGCTCATAATCACGAGTTTTGCTGATGCCATCAGAGTCGTGAACCGGTGGTCACGGTGCATCGAAATCCTCCCAGTACCCGAAAAACATGGACTATAGCCCACGAAAACGGCTAGAAATGCTCGAAATCACGAGTTTTGACGATGCCGCTAGAGTCGTGTACCGGGGGGTCACGGGGCATCGAAATCCTCCCGAGACCCGAAAAACGTGGAATATAGCGCACAAAATCGGCCAGAAATGATCGAAATCACGAGTTTTGACGATGCCGCTAGAGTCATGTACCGGGGGTCATGGGTCATCGAAATCCTCCCGAGACCCGAAAAACGTGGACTATAGCCCACAAAAACGGCCAGAAATGCTCGAAGTCATGATTTTTGACGATGCCGCTAGAGTCGTGTACCGAGGGTCACGGGGCATCGAAATCCTCCCGAGACCCGAAAACCGTGGACTATAGCCCACGAAAACGGCCAAAAATGCTCGAAATCACAAGTTTTGATGAGGCCATCAGAGTCATGAACCAGGGGTCACTGGGCATCGAAATCCTCTCGGGACCCGAAAAACATGGACTATAGCCCACGAAAACGGCCAGAAATGCTCGAAATCACGAGTTTTGATGAGGCCATCAAAGTCGTGAACCGGTGGTCACGGCGCATCGAAATCCTCCCGGGAACCGAAAAACGTGGACTATAGCCCACGAAAACGGCCAGAAATGCTCGAAATCACGAGTTTTGATGATGCCGCTAGAGTCGTGTACCGGGGGTCACGGGGCATCGAAATCCTCCCGGGACCCGAAAAACGTGGACTATAGCCCACGAAAACGACCAGAAATGCTCAAAATCACGAGTTTTGACGATGCCGCTAGAGTCGTGTACCGGGGGGTCACGGGGCATCGAAATCCTCCCGGGACCAGAAAAACATGGACTATAGCCCACAAAAACGGCCAGAAATGCTCGAAATCACGAGTTTTGACGATGCCGCTAGAGTCGTGTACCGGGGGTCACGGGGCATCGAAATCCTCCCGGGACCCAAAAAACGTGGACTATAGCCCACGAAAACGGCCAGAAATGCTCGAAATCAAGAGTTTTGACGATGCCGCTAGAGTCGTGTACCGAGGGTCACAGGGCATCGAATCCTCCCGAGACCCGAAAAACGTGGACTATAGCCCACAAAAACGGCCAGAAATGCCCGAAATCACAAGTTTTGACGAGGCCGCTAGTGTCGTGTACCGGGGGTCACAGGGCATCGAAATCCTCCCGGGACCCGAAAACCGTGGACTATAGCCCACGAAAACGGCCAGAAATGCTTGAAATCACGAGTTTTGATGAGGCCATCAGAGTCGTGAACCGGTGGTCACGGTGCATCGAAATCCTCCCAGTACCCAAAAAACATGGACTATAGCCCACGTAAATGGCTAGAGATGCTCATAATCACGAGTTTTGCTGATGCCATCAGAGTCGTGAACCGGTGGTCACGATGCATCGAAATCCTCCCAGTACCCGAAAAACATGGACTATAGCCCACGAAAACGGGTAGAATGCCCGAAATCACGAGTTTTGACGATGCCGCTAGAGTCGTGTACCGGGGGTCACGAGGCATCGAAATCCTCCCGAGACCCGAAAAACGTGGAATATAGCGCACAAAAACGACCAGAAATGATCGAAATCACGAGTTTTGACGATGCCGCTAGAGTCATGTACCGGGGGTCATGGGTCATCGAAATCCTCCCGAGACCTGAAAAACGTGGACTATAGCCCACAAAAACGGCCAGAAATGCTCGAAGTCATGATTTTTGACGATGCCGCTAGAGTCGTGTACCGAGGGTCACGGGGCATCGAAATCCTCCCGAGACCCGAAAAACGTGGACTATAGCCCACGAAAACGGCCAAAAATGCTCGAAATCACAAGTTTTGATGAGGCCATCAGAGTCATGAACCAGGGGTCACTGGGCATCGAAATCCTCTCGGGACCCGAAAAACATGGACTATAGCCCACGAAAACGGCCAGAAATGCTCGAAATCACGAGTTTTGATGAGGCCATCAAAGTCGTGAACCGGTGGTCACGGCGCATCGAAATCCTCCCGGGACCCGAAAACCGTGGACTAGCCCACGAAAACGGCCAGAAATGCTCGAAATCACGAGTTTTGATGATGCCGCTAGAGTCGTGTACCGGGGGTCACGGGGCATCGAAATCCTCCCGGGACCCGAAAACCGTGGACTATAGCCCACGAAAACGACCAGAAATGCTCGAAATCACGAGTTTTGACGATGCCGCTAGAGTCGTGTACCGGGGGGTCACAGGGCATCGAAATCCTCCCGGGACCAGAAAACCGTGGACTATAGCCCACAAAAACGGTCAGAAATGCTCGAAATCACGAGTTTTGACGATGCCGCTAGAGTCGTGTACCGGGGGTCACGGGGCATCGAAATCCTCCCGGGACCCAAAAACCGTGGACTATAGCCCACGAAAACGGCCAGAAATGCCCGAAATCACGAGTTTTGACGATGCCGCTAGTGTCGTGTACCGAGGGTCACAGGGCATCGAATCCTCCCGAGACCCGAAAAACGTGGACTATAGCCCACAAAAACGGCCAGAAATGCTCGAAATCACAAGTTTTGACGAGGCCGCTAGAGTTGTGTACCGGGGTCACTGGGCATCGAAATCCTCCCGGGACCCGAAAAACGTGGACTATAGCCCACGAAAACGGCCAGAAATGCTTGAAATCACGAGTTTTGATGAGGCCATCAGAGTCGTGAACCGGTGGTCACGGTGCATCGAAATCCTCCCAGTACCCAAAAAACATGGACTATAGCCCACGTAAATGGCTAGAGATGCTCATAATCACGAGTTTTGCTGATGCCATCAGAGTCGTGAACCGGTGGTCACGATGCATCGAAATCCTCCCAGTACCCGAAAAAACATGGACTATAGCCCACGAAAACGGCTAGAAATGCTCGAAATCACGAGTTTTGACGATGCCGCTAGAGTCGTGTACCGGGGGGTCACGGGGCATCGAAATCCTCCCGAGACCCGAAAAACGTGGAATATAGCGCACAAAAACGACCAGAAATGATCGAAATCACGAGTTTTGACGATGCCGCTAGAGTCATGTACCGGGGGTCATGGGTCATCGAAATCCTCCCGAGACCCGAAAAACGTGGACTATAGCCCACAAAAACGGCCAGAAATGCTCGAAGTCATGATTTTTGACGATGCCGCTAGAGTCGTGTACCGAGGGTCACGGGGCATCGAAATCCTCCCGAGACCCGAAAAACGTGGACTATAGCCCACGAAAACGGCCAAAAATGCTCGAAATCACAAGTTTTGATGAGGCCATCAGAGTCATGAACCAGGGGTCACTGGGCATCGAAATCCTCTCGGGACCCGAAAAACATGGACTATAGCCCACGAAAACGGCCAGAAATGCTCGAAATCACGAGTTTTGATGAGGCCATCAAAGTCGTGAACCGGTGGTCACGGCGCATCGAAATCCTCCCGGGAACCGAAAAACGTGGACTATAGCCCACGAAAACGGCTAGAAATGCCCGAAATCACGAGTTTTGATGATGCCGCTAGAGTCGTGTACCGGGGGTCACAGGGCATCGAAATCCTCCCGGGACCCGAAAACCGTGGACTATAGCCCACGAAAACGACCAGAAATGCTCGAAATCACGAGTTTTGACGATGCCGCTAGAGTCGTGTACCGGGGGGTCACGGGGCATCGAAATCCTCCCGGGACCAGAAAACCATGGAGTATAGCCCACAAAAACGGTCAGAAATGCCCGAAATCACGAGTTTTGACGATGCCGCTAGAGTCGTGTACTGGGGGTCACGGGGCATCGAAATCCTCCCGGGACCCAAAAACCGTGGACTATAGCCCACGAAAACGGCCAGAAATGCTCGAAATCATGAGTTTTTACGATGCCGCTAGAGTCGTGTACCGGGGATCACGGGGCATCGAAATCCTCCCGAGACCCGAAAAACGTGGACTATAGCCCACGAAAACGGCCAGAAATGCTCGAAATCACGAGTTTTGATGAGGCCGCTAGAGTCGTGTACCGGGGGGTCACGGGGCATCGAAATCCTCCTGGGACCTCAAAAACGTGGACTGTAGCCCACAAAAACGGCCAGAAATGCTCGAAATCACGAGTTTTGACGATGCCGCTAGAGTCGTGTACCGGGGGTCACGGGGCATCGAAATCCTCCTGGGACCCCAAAAACATGTACTGTAGCCCACGAAAATGGCCAGAAATGCTCGAAATCATGAGTTTTGACGAGTCCATCAGAGTCATGAACCGGAGGTCACGGGGCATCGAAATCCTCCTGGGACCCGAAAAACGTAGACTATAGCCCACAAAAACGGCCAGAAATGCTCGAAATCATGAATTTTGACGAGGCCGCTAGAGTCGCGAACCGGGGGTCACGGGGCATCGAAATCCTCCCGGGACACAAAAACGTGGACTATAGCCCACGAAAACGGCTAGAAATGCTCGAAATCATGAGTTTTGACAAGGCCGCTAGAGTCGTGTACCGGGGGGTCACGGGGCATCGAAATCCTCCCGAGACCCGAAAAACGTGGAATATAGCCCACAAAAACAGCCAGAAATGCTCGAAATCATGAGTTTTGACGAGGCGGCTAGAGTCGTGTACCGGGGGTCATGGGGCATCGAAATCCTCCCGGGACCTGTAAAACGTGGACTATAGCCCACAAAAACGGGCAGAAATGCCCGAAATCACGAGTTTTGACGATGCCGCTAGAGTCGTGTACCGGGGGTCACGGGGCATCGAAATCCTCCCGGGACCCGAAAACCATGGACTATAGCCCACGAAAACGGCCAGAAATGCCCGAAATCACGAGTTTTGACGGTGCCGCTAGAGTCGTGTACCGGGGGTCACAGGGCATCGAAATCCTCCCGAGACCCGAAAACCATGGACTATAGCCCACGAAAACAGCCAGAAATGCATGAAATCACGAGTTTTGACGATGCCGTTAGCGTCGTGTACCGGGGGGTCACGGGGCATCGAAATCCTCCCGGGACCTGAAAAACATGGACTATAGCCCACGAAAACGGTCAGAAATGCTCGAAATCACGAGTTTTGACGATGCCGCTAGAGTCATGTATCGGGGGTCATGGGGCATCGAAATCCTAGCGGGACCTGTAAAACGTGGACTATAGCCCACAAAAACGGTCAGAAATGCTCGAAATCTCGAGTTTTGACAATGCAGCTAGTGTCATGTACCGAGGGTCACGGGGCATCGAAATCCTCCCGAGACCCGAAAAACGTGGACTATAGCCCACGAAAACGGCCAGAAATGCTCGAAATCACAAGTTTTGACGAGGCCGCTAGAGTCGTGTACCGGGGATCACTGGGCATCGAAATCCTCCCAGGACCCGAAAAACGTGGACTATAGCCCACGAAAACGGCCAGAAATGCTCGCAATCACGAGTTTTGACGATGCTGCTAGAGTCGTGTAACGGGGGGTCACGGGGCATCGAAATCCTCCCGTGACTCGAAAAACGTGGACTGTAGCCCACGAAAACGGCCAGAAATGCTCGAAATCACGAGTTTTGACGAGGCCATCAGAGTCGTGAACCGGTGGTCACAGTGCATCGAAATCCTCCCAGGACCCGAAAAACGTTGACTATAGCCCACGAAAACGGCCAGAAATGCCCGAAATCACGAATTTTGACGATGCCGGTAGAGTCATGTACCGGGGGTCACAGGGCATCGAAATCCTCCCGGGACCCGAAAATCGTGGACTATAGCCCACGAAAACGGCTAGAAATGCCCGAAATCACGAGTTTTGACGATGCCGCTAGAGTCGTGTACCGGGGGTCACGGGGCATCGAAATCCTCCCAGGACCCGAAAACCGTGGACTATAGCCCACGAAAACGGCCAGAAATGCCCGAAATCACGAGTTTTGACGATGCTGCTAGAGTCGTGTAACGGGGGGTCACGAGGCATCGAAATCCTCCCACGACCTGAAAATCATGGACTATAGCCCACGAAAACGGCCAGAAATGCCCGAAATCACGAGTTTTGACGATGCCGCTAGAGTCATGTACCGGGGGTCACGGGGCATCGAAATCCTCCCGGGACCAGAAAACCGTGGACTATAGCCCACGAAAATGGCCAGAAATGCCCAAAATCATGAGTTTTGACGATGCCGCTAGAGTCGTGTACCGGGGGTCACGGGGCATCGAAATCCTCCCGGGACCCGAAAACCGTGGACTATAGCCCACGAAAACGGCCAGAAATGCCCGAAATCACGAGTTTTGACGATGCCGCTAGAGTCGTGTACCGGGGGTCACGGGGCATCGAAATCCTCTCGGGACCTGAAAAACATGGTCTATAGCCCACGAAACCGGTCAGAAATGCCCGAAATCACGAGTTTTGACGATGCCGCTAGAGTCGTGTACCGGGGGTCACAGGGCATCGAAATCCTCCCGGGACCAGAAAACCGTGGACTATAGCCCACGAAAACGGCTAGAAATGCTCGAAATCACCAGTTTTGACGATGTTCCTAGAGTCATGTACTGGGGGTAATGGGGCATCGAAATCCTCCCGAGACCCGAAAAACGTGGAATATAGCCCACAAAAACGGCCAGAAATGCCCGAAATCACGAGTTTTGACGATGCCGCTAGTGTCATGTACCGGGGGTCTTGGGGCATCGAAATCCCAGCGGGACCTGTAAAACGTGGGCTATAGCCCACGAAAACGGTCAGAAATGCCCGAAATCATGAGTTTTGACGATGCCGCTAGAGTCGTGTACCGAGGGTCACAGGGCATCGAAATCCTACCGAGACCCGAAAATCGTGGACTATAGCCCACGAAAACGGCCAGAAATGCCCGAAATCACAAGTTTTGACGATGCCGCTAGAGTCGTGTACCGGGGGTCACTTGGCATCGAAATCCTCCCGGGACCTGAAAAACGTGGACTATAGCCCACGAAAACGGTCAGAAATGCTCGAAATCACGAGTTTTGATGAGGCCATCAGAGTCGTGAACCGGTGGTCACGGTGCATCGAAATCCTCCCAGGACCCGAAAAACATGGACTATAGCCCACGAAAACGGACAGAAATGCTCAAAATCACGAGTTTTGACGATGCCGCTAGAGTCATGTACCGGGGGGTTACGGGGCATCGAAATCCTCCCGAGACCCAAAAACGTGGAATATAGCCCACAAAAATGGCCAGAAATGCTCAAAATCACGAGTTTTGACGATGCCGCTAGTGTCATGTACCGGGGGTCATAGGGCATCGAAATCCTCCCGGGACCCAAAAACCGTGGACTATAGCCCACGAAAACGGCCAGAAATGCCCGAAATCACGAGTTTTGACGATGCCGCTAGAGTCGTGTACCGGGGGTCACGGGGCATCGAAATCCTACCGAGACACGAAAATCGTGGACCATAGCCCACGAAAACGGCCAGAAATGCCCGAAATCACAAATTTGACGATGCCGCTAGAGTCATGTACCGTGGGTCACGGGGCATCAAAATCCTCCCGAGACCCGAAAAACGTGGACTATAGCCCACGAAAACGGCCAGAAATGCTCGAAATCACAAGTTTTGATGAGGCCATCAGAGTCGTGAACCGGGGGTTACTGGGCATCGAAATCCTCCCGGGACCCGAAAAACGAGGACTATAGCCCACGAAAATGGACAGAAATGCTCGAAATCACGATTTTTGATGAGGCCGCTAGAGTCGCGTACCGGGGGGTCACGGGGCATCGAAATCCTCCCGGGACCTAAAAACGTGGACTATAGCCCACTAAAACGGGCAGAAATGCTCGAAATCACGAGTTTTGACGATGCCGCTAGAGTCGTGTACCGGGGGTCACGGGGCATCGAAATCCTCCCGGGAAACAAAAAACATGCACTATAGCCCACGAAAATGGCCAGAAATGCTCGAAATCATGAGTTTTGACGAGGCCATCAGAGTCATGAACCGGAGGTCACGGGGCATCGAAATCCTCCCGGGACCCGAAAAACGTAGACTATAGCCCACAAAAACGGCCAGAAATGCTTGAAATCACGAGTTTTGACGAGGCCGCTAGAGTCGTGAACCGGGGGTCACGGGGCATCGAAATCCTCCCGGGACACAAAAACGTGGAATATAGCCCACAAAAACGGCCAGAAATGCTCGAAATCATGAGTTTTGACGAGGCGGCAAGAGTCGTGTACCGGGGGTCATGGGGCATCGAAATCCTCCCGGGACCTGTAAAATGTGGACTATAGCCCACAAAAACGGTCAGAAATGCTCGAAATCACGAGTTTTGACGATGCTGCTAGAGTCGTGTACCGAGGGTCACAGGGCATCGAAATCCTCCCGGGACCCGAAAAATGTGGACTATAGCCCACGAAAACGGCCAGAAATGCCCGAGATCACGAGTTTTGACGGTGCCGCTAGAGTCGTGTAACGGGGGGTCACGGGGCATCGAAATCCTCCCGGGACCCAAAAAACATGGACTATAGCCCACGAAAACAGCCAGTGTCGGGGGGCTAACCCCCGGTAGGCCAAAGTAATGGCTTGAGGTTGTGCTCAACCGACACAGCTGAGCCGGCATACCCAGACCGGCATAAGTCATGCCGGGCGGACGGGTCTGTGCCGGAGCAAGCAGGGGGTCACCCCGGGACATATCCAAAGAACCTACATCGACATCGACTGCCACGGGGGATGCTAACCGGCATAAGGCCCCGCGAGCTATGCCGGAGGGCTCGTGCCGGATCCGACGTGGTGGGCCAAGGCGCGTGCCAGGAGCGTGCCGGGAGCGTGCCAGCGCGTGCCGGAGCGTGCCGGGCGCGTGCCGGAACGTGCAGGGCCCGTGAAGCTACAGACAAAACTCTGACCGGCACGGCAGCCCGGGAGAGCCAAGAATGGCAAAGACACAGGCGTCGGCAGGGATGATGACGATGCCGGGCAGGTACCCATTTCGGGTAATGTCGGGCTGGCGCTGCAGGTGCACAGTCAAGGGCCAAGAAGTCTTTTCCCCTCATTAGGGTTTCTAACTTGTATCCTGCCCTCCCACTATATAAGGGAGGGCAGGGCCTCCTGTGTGAGGGACGCATGAAAGACTGATTAGGTTCCATTACACCTTCTTCTACCTCTAGCAAGGGGAGCAAGAGCTCCATTGTTGTAACCTATCCAACACAAAGAGAATAAGAGACATACAAGCAGGAGTAGAGGTGTTATCTCCTTACGAGAGCCTCGAACCTGGGTACTTCTCGTGTCATCTGAGAGATTATACTTGCATGTGAAAGCACAAACCCTCCCCGGATCCATCAGCGTAGTACTTGGCCCCAAACTCAAGCCATCCTATGGCATCTGCCGTGATCCCACCACGACAGTTGGCGCCCACCGTGGGGCCAGCAGCGGCGCTGGCTGGAGTACAGATCCGGACGGGAAATCTTCTTCCCTCAGGTGAGTGGGTCGTCTCCGGGCAGATGGCCTACTTCGGCAACCTGCAGTTCTTCGTCGACAACGCCGGTTGCGTTAGCAACAGCGGCGGAGCGCTGCCGCTCAATGGCTGCGTCATCATCTTCGGCGATTTCGAGGTCTACGTCGCCATGACTCGCCATCGCGCCTTCCCCGATGACGTCCACATCGCCGCAGATCCTCCTGCGCACTTTGCTGCTCGCGGCCGGCGTAGCGATGGCCCCGCGAGCTGCGAGGTCATGTGCCTCGCCCCTGGAGAGGTCGGCACAGCGGCTGATGGTGCAGAGGCGGATCCAGAGGAGACGCCATGTCGCAGCAAGCCTCCGTGCGAGCGGCCGCACAACCGGTCCAGCACCTCCCATGCTGCGCCAACACCGAGCCCTCTTCACGCCACCATCGAGAAGCTGGCCCTGCCGGTGGATCCCGGTGCAGATCCAGTGCTGACAGCCGCTCAGCTGGAGGAGCGTCGCCTGCACCTTCTCGAGGAAGCTAAAGAGGTATCTCGCATAAAACTCGACATGGATATGCGTATGCGTGAGTATAACAAAGCTCACGGTTTTGAGCCGGTAGTTCCGGCAGCACCTAGAGTTCCACCTAGGCCACCTGTAGCTGCTAAGCTTAAGGGAAAGAACTTGAGTAGGGATCTTGCTAGAGTAGCTGAGTCATCTAGTAGAGAAACTAGCATGTCGGGTAGCTATACTTCTACTCTAGCTCCTAAATATGATACTCCTGCTAAGAACATGAGAGCAGCACTCGCTGCGGCAGAAGAACTGCCTAAATTGACCGGTGATGCGCTGCTTAAGCAGCAAGCCCGGGTTACTGAATTGCTAGCAACTGCTAACCGCCAGAACCAGAAAATGGCAAAGAAAACCAACGTTGCAGGGGCTTCCCAGCTTGTACACTCAGCTGGTGGAAAGTCGGAGGCTGCGGCATCGTCGCCGCACAGCCGGCATACCCATGAGCTCAGCCGAAGTTCCGGCGGAAGGAACCGGCAGCTCCAGATCTACGATCCGGCACTCGCAAATGCCGGATGCACGGATGCCGGGAGCCACAGCTCTGGCAGCCGTGGTGCCGGACGCGCCAATGCCGGACGAGCAGATGCCGGCCGGCACAATGTCGGTCGGAGTGAAGACTCCAACCAAGGGAGAACAAGGGATGATGGACATCCACGCCGGGCTCCAGCGCCCCGCCCACCTCGGCCAGACCGAGACGCAAGACCAGTCAACCGACACCAGCGTCGGGATGACTACGACGACGACCGCGCCGACACCCACAATGCCGGGTACAACCGGTATAATGCGCTGGCGCGTGCCGGTCCTTTGGAGGAAAGGCTCGGTCCGCGCGAACTTGCGCCGGACGACGCGCGCAACTACCTCGACCGGCTCTATGACCAAGAAGAGCTGGACCAGCAAGGTCCACCAGGTCCGGCATGTTTCGGACCTCGGATCATGAACCAGGAGACGATCCGGGGTTTCCAACTACCCCGGGAAACCAGAAGATATGACGGCACCACTAAGCCGGAAGACTGGATCAACGACTACCTCACGGCTGTCTTCGTTGCCGGAGGAGACCGGAACTGGGCAGCCCGGTACGTTCCCCAGATGCTGGAGGGCACAGCCCGAATCTGGCTGAACAACCTGGCGCCTGGAAGCATCAGATGCTGGGCTGACTTTGAAGAAGCTTTCAAAGCAAACTTCACCAGCACCTACAAGAGGCCAAACCCCCCTCAGCTGCTTGCTGATTGCAAGCAAAGGCTGAACGAGACCGACCGAGAGTGGTTGACTCGGTGGACTCAAACCCGGAACTCTTGTGAAGGGGTAGAGGATTCCCAAGCCATAGGCTGGTTCGCCAGTGGATGCCGGCGAGGCTCCATGCTCTGGCAGAAGCTGCGAAGGGACAGGCTAAAAACACTGGCCGAAACCATCCGGATCGCTGACAGCTATGCTCTCAGTGACCCGACACAGCCTGCAGCACATGAGGCACCGGCACCGTATGTCGGGAATGACGATGCCGGACCATCCGGAGGGCAAGGACGCCAAGATTTCCGGCACAAGAGGAACCATGACAGACCGGCATACCGGTACAACCAGGTCGATCAGGTTGCGGCTGTTGAGCCGGACCAGCCTGATGCCGGAAATGCTCAGCGTCAGAAGCATGACGAGCAGCCCTGGGCGCAGAAGAAGCCCTGGGAAAAGAATGGCGGCGGAGCCGGAAAAAAGCCCTGGGCAGAGAAAAAGCCGTGGCAGGACCGGAATAAGTTCACTTTCGACACCATGATCGATGGGCCATGCTCCTTTCACACGCATGATCCCAGAAAGCCGGCGAATCACACCACGCGCAGCTGCAGCTGGTACCAGCGCATCATGAGGGAAGGGGGCGCGCAGATGCCGCTACCACCCCCTCGGCTATTGACTTCGGCGAACGCGCAAGCTATGTCGGTGCATCAGCACGCGCAAGGCCAATATGTCGGCAACCAGCAGATGCCGGTTCAGGGGATATACGTCGAAAATCCCCCAGTGTCGATGCAGCAGCATCAAGCGACACAGTATGCCGCAGACCAAGGTGGTCAGGAAGGAGAGGCCATGCATGTCGGAGATGGACCACACAACCCCAATGTTGGCTATACTGGAGGAAACCTCTACAAGCCACCTGATGCCGTGCACTTAGTCTTCACGACCGAGTCGGATGACAAGCAGAGCCAGCAGCACCGTTACATGGAGGTGAATGCCACTATGCCGGCCGTCCAGCGGTTTATGTGCGGCTCGGAGCAGCCGCATGACTGGAGCCAGAAGGACCATGCTAAAGTCATGCCCAATCCAGGAGGATATGCCTTAGTAGTGGACCCGACACTGTACGGGCCAGGACTGAACATCAAGTTCACAAAGATGCTGATCGACAATGGCAGCAGCATCAACATCTTGTACTGGAACAGTGCACTAAAGATGGGCATACCGCCAAATATGCTGCAGCCAAGCCGCACCACATTCCATGGCATTGTTCCGGGAGTCTCGTGCGCTCCAATGGGCAAGATACGCCTCGATGCCATGTTCGGCACAAGAAAGAACTGCAGAACCGAATCACTCGAGTTCGAGGTGGTGGACCTTCCCAGCCCGTACCATGCCTTGTTCGGCAGACCGGCACTGGCCCAGTTCATGGCCTCTACCCATGTCGGGTACCTGAAGATGAAGATGCCGGGGCCCAACGGCACAATCACTGTCGCAGGGGACTACAGAGTGTCCATGCAGTGCGCTTCTGCCGGGTCAGCCCTCGCCGAGTCGATGGTGATCGCGGAAGAAACGAAGAATATGCAGTTTGTCGTGTCCTTGGCACAAAAGGCAGTCCTCGGTATGCCGGTGACAGGAGGATTCCAGGCCTCGCCGACATTCAAACCGACACAAGAGACCAAGCAGGTTCAGATCGACCCGGCACACCCGGAGCGCACCGTCACCATCGGTGCCGCACTTTTCGACAAATAGGAAAGCGCGCTCATCCAGTTCCTCCGTGAGAATTTGGACATCTTTGCTTGGTCGCATAAGGACCTCTTAGGTGTGCCGAAGGAACTGTGTGAGCATTCACTTCATGTCCGGCATGGGGCGAAGCCGGTGAAGCAACCCCTGAGGCGTTTCTCCGATGAGAAAAGGAAGACCATCTGGGACGAGATATTCCGGCTGCTGACGTCCGGCTTCATCAAAGAAGTTCTCCATCCCGACTGGCTGGCAAATCCAGTGCTAGTCGAAAAGAAGAAAGAAGACCCGCTCGCGGTCAAGGTGTGGCGCATGTGTATCGATTACACACCCCTGAACAAGGAGTGCCCGAAGGATCCCTTCCCACTGCCTCGGATAGATCAAGTGATCGGCTCCACCACTGGTTGTGAACTGTTGTCTTTCCTAGATGCATATTCTGGTTTCCACCAGATCCCACTGAACCCCGATGATCAAATAAAGACTTCGTTCATTACCCCGTTCGGGGCTTATTGCTATGTCACCATGCCCTTTGGGTTAAAAAATGCCGGGGCGACATACCAACGTTGCATGCAAAAATGCCTGCACAGCCAGATAGGCAAGAACGTGCAGGTGTATGTGGATGACATAGTCATAAAAACCAAAGTGCATGACACTCTGGTTGGATGACATAAAAGAAACATTCGACAACCTCCGGGTATACCGGATGAAACTTAACCCGACAAAGTGCAGTTTTGGTGTGCCCGCGGGAAAGCTACTCGGTTTCCTTGTGTCGAGCCATGGCATAGAGGCTAATCCCGCGAAAATCAGCGCCATAGAAAGAATGCCGGTGCCAAGATGCCTCAAAGATGTCCATAAGTTCACAGGCTGCCTCGCTTCTCTAAGCAGGTTTGTAAGCCGGTTGGGCGAAAAGGCTTTGCCCTTATACCAGCTCATGAAGAAAACTAATAAGTTTATCTGGACCCCGCAAGCGGATGCGGCATTCCATGAGCTGAAGAAAATGCTCTCCACAGCACCAATCCTGGCATCTCCTTTGGAGAGGGAGCCGATGCTGCTCTATATCGCTGCGACTAACAGAGTCGTCAGCGTAGTTGTGGTAGTGGAGCGAGAAGAAAATGGCACGCTTGTCCAGCGACCGGTATACTATATCAGTGAGGTGCTGTCGACATCAAAGCAGAACTACCCCCACTTCCAGAAGATGACGTATGGAGTGTACCTGGCGGCCAAGAAGCTCAAGCACTATTTCCAGGAGCATGACATGCGAGTAGTGGCAAAGGCGCCTATCTCGGAAATAATGGGCAACAAGGACACCAGTGGCAGAATTGCCAAGTGGGCAATTGAGCTGGCGCCTTACACTCCGACATATGAGAAGAGAGATGCCATCAAGTCACAAGTACTGGCAGATTTCCTTGTCGACTGGGCTGAGACGGAGTACGAGCCACCACCGCCTGACTCAAACTATTGGAAGATGCACTTCGATGGCTCCAAGAACATGGGTGGCTGTGGTGCCGAAGTGGTGCTCACCTCTCCCAAAAATGACAAGCTCAGCTACGTGCTGCAGATCCATTTCACGGCATCGAACAATGTCGCTGAATATGAAGCACTGGTACATGGGCTGAAAGTAGCCAAAGAGATCGGCATACGCCGGAGATTCGGATTTGGTTGTCCAGCAAGTGTCGGGCAATTGGGATGCCAGAGATGCAAACATGGCATCATACCGCTTTTTGGTGCAGCAGATCAGCGGATACTTTGATGGTTGTTAGTTCCTTCACATCCATCGGGACGACAATGAGGTCGCCGACATGCTGTCCAAGCTCGGTTCATACCGCAAGAGCATCCCACCCGAGATATCCCTCGAGCATTTGAGGAAGCCCTCCATAAAGCCAGACCCGAACTCCGAGTCAATCTTTATACCGGCAGATCCGACATCGGGAGCGACACCAATGGATGTCGACAAGGGAAAGGGCAAAGCTGTCCAAGCAGACCCGGGGACTGCTATGCCGAACCTGGGGAATGCTATGCCGGACCCGGGGACTGCTGTGTCGGACCCGGGAACTTCGCAGTCCTTGATGGTATATGACATACCGGGATGCCCCAGGATATCACAGCAGCAGCTCTCAGCTGATGTTATTATGGCCATCTCCAACTGGGTTGACAGCATCTCAGCAAACCCAGGGACTGTTCAGTCAGACCCGGGGACTTCGCAGTGCATGCTGGTAATGACCAGAGGCATGAGAGCAAGACCAAGACCGGAGCCACCTATGCCGGTAAATGAGCAGAGTGAGCCGGAAGACCCGATGTCGATTGATCAGCCTGACATATCGGAGGACTCAATGTCGCTCGATAATCAAGCTCAGCCGGAAGAACCATTGCCGGAGCTGATGGAGCCAAGACCCGCGGGGGAGTCAATCTTCCCAGATCGCCCAGTGCCGGATTGGGCGCAAAAATTCATGGCGTACCTGGTGGATGGAATCCTACCAGCAGCAGAACTCGAGGCATGACAACTGGTGAGAAGAGCCAAAAGCTACACCATCATCAATAAAGAGCTCTACAAGAGAAGCGTCACAGGCGTGCTCCAGTGCTGCGTTGAGCCGGAGCAGGGCAGAGAGTTGTTGCTCGATATACACCAAGGAGAGTGTGGCCATCACGTGAGCTCAAGGGCCCTGGTGGCCAAAGCTTTCCAACATGGGTTCTACTGGCCCACTGCTCGGACTATGGCGGAAGAAATAGTCCGGCATTGCAAAGGATGCCAGTTTTTTAGCAAGCGAATTCATCTTCCGGCATCGGCCCTGAAGACGATTCCCATCACATGGCCTTTTGCCGTTTGGTGTCTTGACATGGTCGGACCATTCAAACCAGCCAGGGGGAATATGACCCATATCTTAGTCATGGTGGACAAATTCACCAAGTGGGTGGAAGTGAAGCCGATTAATTGCTTGGATGGGGAAACAGTCGTGAAATTTCTGAAGGAGATAATCCTGAGATATGGCTATCCCCACAGCATAATAACAGATAACGGCACAAACTTTGCCGAAGGCGCATTCCCGAGATTTTGCTCGAAAAAAAGGATCAGACTCGACATAGTCTCAGTCGCACATCCACAGGGAAACGGCCAAGTGGAGCGAACTAATGCTCTGGTGTTGAACGGCATAAAACCAAGGCTCATAGCACCGCTAGAGCGCACACCGGGATGTTGGCTCGAAGAGCTACCCACTGTGTTATGGAGCCTAAGAACCACACCAAACCGATCAACTGGCTATACGACGTTTTTCCTTGTGTATGGGGCAGAGGCTGTCCTGCCAGCCGACATCGAGCATGACTCGCCAAGAGTCACCCTGTACACTGAGGCCGAGGTACAAGAAGCCCGCGAGAATGATGTCAATTTGCTCGAAGAAGCACGAGACCTAGTGGCATCTAGATCCGCTATCTATCAGCAAAACCTCAGGCGTTATCACAGCCGTAAGGTGTCACCTCGGACTTTCCGGGACGGTGACTTAGTGCTAAGACTCGTGCAAAGAAATGACGGTCGACACAAGCTGTCTCCTCCATGAGAAGGACCGTTCATAGTAAGCAAAGCACTGCACAATGATGCATATTACCTTATAGATGCTCGCAAAGCCAGAAAAAACAAGGCGGACAAGTCCGGAGAGGAGACAAAAAGGCCATGGAATGTAGCCCTCCTACGTCCGTTCTACACATGAATGGCGAAATGTATGTATCTTTGTACCTTTTCTTGTACGCCGGAGAAAATTATGCCGGTTTGGCAAGCATGATTAAAGCGATATATGTCGGCACCCCGAGATACGCTCGGGGACTGCCTTTGCGACACTACCATGTCTACTGTTTTGTGTCGTTACCTTATGCCGATTGGCCTAGATTGCATTCTCCGTTGCTAAAACGCACATCGAAACTAAAGGTAGCTCTCCGACCCTGCTGTTGCCCGCAAAGGCGGCATCATGGCAAGCAAGAGCAAAGAACCAATGCCGACATCGCCCAAAGCAGGCACATATGTCGAAGACACGCCTACTAACAGGCAAGAGTGTAAAGTCCGACGAAGACACGCCTACTAACAGGCAAACGTGTAAAAATCCGACATCGCCCAAGCAGGCACATATGTCGAAGACACGCCTACAAACAGGCAAGATTGCAAAAGTCCGACATATGTCGAAGACACGCCTACAAACAGGCAAACGTGTAACGCAGGCAAAGCCCAAAGCAGGCGACGTGCCAACGAAAAATTGCCAAACTCGCAACCTGTCAGCTATGCCCAAGGCAGGCAGTAAGTGATACAGGCATGCGTATCCGGCATGCATATGTCGGTATACTATAATCCGTACAGGTGAAGGATCAATAAGACGATTCTGAGTTAGCAATTGGTCGTACGCCATCTACGCTAGTACAAGTGAGAGACACTCGGGGACTGCCCTCGCGACACTATAGCTTCTAAATGTTGGTAAGCTTATGCCGGTTTGGCAAGCATGTTTAATAAAGTATGTCGGCACTCCGAGATACACTCGGGGACTGCCTTTGCGACACAAGCATGATAGCTGTTTTATGTCAATTTGTTTTATGCCGGTTGGCTTGGATTGCATTTCCTGTGTCAATAGTCACGTGTCGACACCAAAGGTAGTTTTCTTCGACTTAGCTGTTGTCCGTACACCGGCATCATGGCAAGCAAGAGCAAAAACCAGAGGACATCAAACACGCAAAATTGACTAAGGAAAAACAAGAAGAGCGAGCTGATTTTAAATTTATGTTACCATAGCATGCTAAAGCTGTTAGGCTTGGCCAGTCCAACAAAGCTAAAATCTCCAATAAACCTAAGTAGTGTATGCCGGATGAAGTGGTTTTGTGACTCAAACGTCAAAACACCCAAAGAGGTAGACAGGAGCAAAAACCATGAAAACGACATACACGAAAACGGACTCGGGGACTTGGTTGAGAAGGACAAGGCAAAAGCCTAAATTCAAATTTCACAGTTAAAATTTGTTCACGAACACAACAAGTCTTAAACGGTATATATTACATAGTGTACCCGGCATTCCGGGCATTTGACGTTCGAGTTTTCTTAAGAAACAGGTTACAGCATAGCAACTCAAGGATGAAATTAACTAGCGCTTGCACCGGCTATGTCGGAGGCGTAGGAGTGTCGGAAGCGGAGGCTAATGCCGAAGGCAGGGCCATCCGGCAAGCCTCCTCCGAGATAGGAGGTCGTTGGGATTACCCCCGACAAACTTCACCTCGGCATTGTCCCCACGTCGGCAGCCTCTTCTTCTCAGTTTGTTTTTCTTCTTGTGCTCTACCATCCTTGAAGATGCAACCGCACATCGGCAAAATCCAGAAGCTTGCAGGCGCCATCTCCAGCCGCTTCTTGGCAGCATCATGCCTTGTAATAATCAGAGTCGCCCCGGATGGAATTAATCTCCTCGAGATTGATGCCCTCATACCAGCTCAGGACGATCTGGAGAGCTTTGAAGATACCGATCCGGCCGGCAGAGTCGCGCCACTCGCAGAGCCGAGCCTCTGTGGCATTCACCCACTCGCACAGATCGGTGACCTTCTCCGGCACCTCCTTGCCAGGCCAGAGGGCGCGGAAAGCGGCGATGGCCGCAAGAGGAAGATCGGAGCCAAGGATGGCCATGTGGTCGACCCTCTCCGCAATGGCCACGAGGTGATCCTCCATTGACCAGTAGGCCATGTCGGGGATCTCCCCCCGCTCTCTAGCCCGGAGAATAGCGTCCGCCGCTGGGTCCTGAGACTCGGGGGAAATGTCTGAAAGAACAGACAAGTACTTAGTCGCAGCAGTCGCGACTGAAAAAGAAAGAAAAACCAACTCAGGGAAGTATCTCGGAAACGAAGCATGTCGGAAAAATAAAAAAAGGCATCTCGATCGACACAGAACGGAAAGGAGCATGACGAAGCTAACCTTCCATCCTCTCGTTGGCCTTCTTCACGAGCTCAAGCCACTTGGCATTCCTCTGAGCCACAATGTCGGCACGCTTCTGATGTTCCGTGTTGGCCTCCTTGAGCTTCTTGTTCTCCTCCCGGAGCGCACTGATGTCGGCCCGCAGCCTCCTCTCAGTGACCTCGAACCCATCTTTGGCGTGGCTGGCAGCAGAGACTTGGGCAGCGAGCTCTTCCCTCAGATTGGCCAGCTCGGCCCTCAGCTCTGTCGCCTCGCCACGCACCAGCTGGACTTCTCCGGCATATGATTTGCGGGCGTCTTCCTCATTCTTCAGGGCCTGGACCAGCTGGTCCTTCTCCGCTGAAAAGACAAGGTCGGAAAAATTAGCATATGACAAGTGCAAACACGACGCACAATTCTATGTCGGGTTCATACTCTGAATTTCACCGACATGGGCAGTCAGGGCCTCGATGGTAGGCTAATCCCTGGCGGCAGCTGCAAGATAAAATAAAAGTGAGAGCAATGCCGGAGAAGGCTAGGATCCTATGTCGACAGAAGCGGCATAACTTTAATGCCGATTAAAGCGACATACCTTGGCTAGCCCGGAGCTGCTCCTGGAGCTTAGCGAGCTCCGACTCTCTTGCGTGAAGCCAAAGCAGCAAGCTCTGGTATAGCCCAGCGCGCTTGGCCATTGAGACCTGTGATGAAAAAGTAAGTCAGCAAAATAAAAATAAAGTTTCACGCGGCCTGCTGCGCAGCCCACCCGAAACTCGGGGACTGGGGGATGGCATAGCATAAATTTTGCTGACGATATATCGGTAAAGTAATACCTTGGTGGTCTTCATTTGCTCAGTCCAGCTGGTGACCAGCTCGTTGAGCGCGTTCTGCGTACGCGTGGTCTTCTGGCCAAGGTGCACCCCACCAAGCGGGCTGGCGTTGGGGACATCCATGTCGACGTCGGCATCGTTCCACGGCTGGACCCACGCAGCGTCCAAGGAAGAGTTCAGGCTCTCGCCACTTGGCGTCCAAGCCCGGACGGTCCCGAGGCGGAGCGCGCTAGCGGCGTTGATGGCCGCCTGCGCGTTGGTGACCGCCTGCGAGGCGTGAACCACCAGGCTGGTGTTCGTATTGGCGCCAGTACCTGCCACAGCAGCGGTGGTCTTGCTCTTCTTGGTTTGCTGCTGTGGCTGTGGCGACGTCGTCGCAGGACGCTTCTGGGCCTGAGCCGCAGCAGGGGACTGCCGCGCCGAGGATGTTTCTTGTGCCGGAGCGGTAGCCTTAGCGGGAGGAGACCGTTGAGGCTTGCTCGCCGCGACAGATGGCGTCGGCGCAGATGTTGGCGCTGGAGCGGCCAAAGGGCCGGTGGCAGATGTCGGGGCCGCCGGCGGAGGAGGTGCCGGAGCAGGTTGTGTCGGAACCGCCGGGGCGGGTTGTGTCAGAGCAGCTGTCTCCGGCACTGGTGCAGCGCGTGGCGGTGAAGGCACCACAATTTCTTCGGGCACAGGTGGGGCCTGAGGCTGCTCAGCCTGTCCTTCGTTCTGGGTTTCGACGCCCGTATGGCCGGCGTCGTGGCCTTGTTCGTCTGATGCCGTAATATCATCATCGGCGCGGTGATCACTCTAATCTGGGGCCGCGCTCCCCTCCTTTGCTGCAGCCTCGGGCTGACGAAGCCCGAGGTCTGATGACGAGCCACCAGCCTCCGCGTCGGCCGGAGATGTCGGCGCGAAGCGAAGCTTCCTTTGCGTCAAGGAAGTGCCGACAGCAGCCACCTGCTTGGCAGGCCTGAAAAGCAATGTTAAAATTAGCGAAAGAAAAGCAACCAAATAAGCCGAAGTTATGAGCATGCCAAAGTTAAGGCGTATGTCGGATCAAAACTTACCCCGAACCAATGGGAGCAGCGCGAGTTGACCTGCGCAGGGCTGGCATGGCTGGCGGGGCGCTCTTCTTGGTCTTGGTGGCAGGCTTCTTGCCCGTTTTCTTCGTGGCTGGAGGCGCGTTCAGCTGGGTGCTGGTCCGAAGCGCCGCGCCAGCTGGACCACCCGCCGGCAAAGCGTAAGCGAGCGGTTTGGCTCCAACCGGTTCCACAATACATCAATCATCATCATCAGAGTCCTTACTTGCGCGAACGGGCTGCACGTCCTCCAAATCGATCCGTGGAGTGTAGGGGGCGAGGTCCGGGTCTTCGCTGTCAGAGTCCGCGCGATCGGCCGCATACGCGATCTCGGAGTCCTCGTCCTGCCACACCATCTTCAGCTGGAGCAAGAGAGAGCAAAGTCTGTGTCGGAAAAACCGATATATGGGATGCCGGAAAAAGTATGAGGAAAGTTAAGAGAGAGAGCTAACCTCATCCGGTGCTGGCTGACCACGTCGGAGCGGCACCATGCCCCACTTCCAGTCTGGCGGAAGCTTGGAGTCCGTAATGCTCCGGATTTGCTGGGCTACATCCTGCTTTTCAATGCCCCAGGTCGTGAACCTGGTGGGGTCCTTAAGCCCGCTGAGGTGGCATAGCTTATGGCCCCTCCTCTGGAGAGGATGGATGCGGCGATGGATCCAGGCGCACATCAGGTCCTCCGCCGTTGGCATCCCCTGCATCACCAACATCTCGATGCACGACGTGATCGTAACATCGACTATCCTTGTGTCGGCGAGGTCCTGCGACCAATTCCCGCGGTAGCTGGGGGGGCCGGCTTTGTATGGCGGAAGGTTAACGAGGTCCTCCGGCGTCCCGTTGCTGACGTAGAAATAGGTGCACTGCCACTTGTGGGCAGATTGCGCGCCGGGGACGCGGATGAACTCGGACCCCCTTCGAGGGATGACCGAGGCGACGCCGCAAGCGACTAAGGGTCTGTCGGGGGTCTCGAGGCCCTGGACAGTTTGGGCTCGGAAGTTGAAATAATGGCTCCAGTGGTGGATACTGGGCCAAATGCCGAGGTAGCCCTCGAACAAGATAACAAAGGAGGAAAGAAAAAGAAAGACATTTGGAGGAAGGTGATGGGGCTGAAGCCTAAAGACCTCCAAGAAGCTGCGGAGGAATCTGCTGGCCGGAAGAGCAAAGCCACGCTGAAGATGGGAGAGAAAATTACCCACTCCCTTGGACGCGGCGACGGCGAGATCTCGCCCGCCGGCGGGATGCGGCACTCCACCCCCGGCGGAATGCGGCGAGACTTCCGCGCCCACTCGATGTGGGCCTCCGTGACGACGGAGCCCTGCCAGGTCCCCCGCCGCTGGAGCTCGAGCTTGCGGGCGGCGGCGGCGGCTTCGTCCACCACAGGAGCCTGAGATTGCTCTGTGTCAGACATGGCGACGGAGAAGCTTCCTGCCAAGCGGAGGCGAAAGGATGCGAGGAAGAGGAGCACCGGCGATGGCGGTGGCTGACGCGAAGGAGTGGCGGCGCTCTGGAGCACTAGCAACGGCGGCGGCGAGAGCGGAGGAATCGAAGGGGGCAAGTAACCTCTCCCCTCCGCGCCGGGCCGCAATTTATAGAAGAGAGGGGATTGTGGGATCGAACGTGCCCACGAACCCTGTAACCGCGCGGTCGTGGCGGCGTAACCGCCGCGCGATTCAATCGGATGGTCGACAACGAGCGGCGGCGGCAGTAAAAGCCACAGTAACCGAGGGCATCATTACTCGCCTGCCCGAAGCGACGCGCCGTAGGGCCCACCGGCACAGCGCACTGACCGCTGTTCCGGGACAGAACCCGAGGCGTCGGGCCACGCAGAGTCCGACACGTGGCCTGGCGTGCAGGGCTAGGTGAATAAATTAACTCGGAAAACATATGTCGGGGAGAAGAGCCCACCCTTCCAGAGCAAGGAAGCTCCGACACAGAAGTACCTCGGTTCGGACCAAGGGCTGCCGATTCAGCTGATGTCGGGTTGAGCTGGCGTTCCGCTATGCCGGGTGTTATTTCAAATTGACAAGGAGGGAACCTGCTGAGGCCCTCCAAGCTGGAGCCAAAGTGCCACAACAGCTTCGGGGACTACTGTCGGGGGGCTAACCCCCGGTAGGGCCAAG